>JARYHS010009805.1:0-24999 GCA_031002005.1 Vandiemenella viatica | reverse complement strand
CTAGAGCGGATGGTGAACCGCCGCCTCGTCTTGTGTCTTGAGTCCCATAAACTGTTGAGCCGTTTTCAGTGTGGATTCAGGAAGTTCCATTCCACCACGGATAACCTGATCCTACTGGAAGCGGCAATTCAAGACGCCTTCATCCGCAGCCAACACCTTGTGGGTATATTTTTCGACATAGAAAAGGCTTACGACACTACCTGGCGGCACGTTATTTTAAAACAGTTGTATGAATGGGGATTTGGGGGAAATGTACCCCGTTTTTTAAAATCGTATTTACCTCAACGTTGCTTTCGGTACCGATTCGGTAGAGAAGTGTCCGACCTTTTTATTCAGGAAAACGGTGTTCCTCAAGGTTCAGTTTTAAGTGTGACTCTTTTTGCCATAGCAATTAATAGCATCTCAACTGTTATAAGGAGGCCCATCCGGTACTCCTTATATGTTGACGACTTTTTAATTTTTTGTGCATCGTCCAGCCTGAGAAGTGCTGAGCGGCAGCTGCAGCTCACACTAAACAGGCTGGATGAATAGTCAGTCCACACCGGCTTTCGTTTCTCTGCTGAGAAAACCAGCCACAGTAGAAGTCTTTTAGCAGAACCTCATCTCACCCTGAGGAACACCGTTTTAAGTTTTAGTGAAACTGTTCGGTTTCTGGGCCTCATTTTAGACAGTAGGCTTACATGGCTGCCACATCTTAAAGATGCTAAAGCCAGAGCCCTGAAAGCTCTTAATGTTTTAAAGTGTCTGTGTGGCAGGTCGTGGGGTGCTGACCGCTCCTGCCTGCTACAGTTTTATAGTGCCTTTGTACGGTCGCGGTTGTCTACGGTTCGGCACGGTACAGTTATCTCCGTATACTGGATAGTGTCCACCATACAGGAATCCGGCTCACTACAGGTGCATACCGCACCAGCCCGAAATCTAGCATTTGTGCTGTGTCTAGCGAGCCGCCGCTTTCCATCCGCCGGCGTCTCCTCATGGTGCGACACTATATACATATTGCCGCAACTTCTGGCAGTCTCGTGTACGATGTAGTTCTTCACCCTATCTTTGAACGGCTTTATACCAACCGCCAAAGGGCAACCAAACCGTTCAGCTACCGTACAAAAGCTATATTAGAGGAATATGGGTTTCAGATGCCCTCTTTTTATCACCAGGGTTGGAGTAAATCTCCTCCCAGGCTTTTAAAGAGGCCCAGAACTGTTTTAGAACTGTCCCGGTACAACAAGCTGTGTACCGGAGACAGTATTTTTATCCGAAGTTTTAGCGATATTTTAAATCAGTTTCGCGATTTCACCCCGCTATACACCGATCGGTCTAAGCAGGCTAACGGAGTTGGCTGCTCCGTGGTGTTCCCTCAGCGACTTATAACTACAAACCGAATAGCTGTTGCAGCGTGTACACTGCAGAGTGTTACGTTTTGTTAAAGTCGCTCCAGCATATGAAAGTAAGTCGCGGCACGAAGTACATCATATGCTGAGATTCCCTCAGTTGCATCCAGGCCATAGGAAGCATGTACCTAGCAGATTGTCTTGTCCAAGGCATACAGGGCTCCCTCCGATCGCTCCAATCTTCTGGAAAGGAGGTCATATTCTGCTGGGTACCTGGTCATGTGGGAATCAGGGGGAACGAGGCAGCTGATGAAGCTGCCAAGTTAGCGTGCTACAGGGTCAGAGTTTACTTTGATCCGGTCCCAAACTGCAAGGGCGTATCCAGGATCAGAACTAGAGGGGGGCAGGATTTGAACTAAGGGGGGGGCAACTCATTTTGGTTTCGAGGAAATGGGGTGGGGGACTGAAACATGACATTACAAAATCAAACTCAAACCTACTCAGGAAACTATTTTTATCATTGATTAATATAGTAACCCAACTACTTAATCTAAGGACCTACTATGTAGTTAATTAAGATCGTAAGTCAGATTGTTTTTTATGTAAACATTAATTGTCTCGGATTTTCAATTTCAATAATTTTGTTTGTCAATATCTCATGGTGTTCTTTCACGAAATTTCGATGCACACTCGTCAGACATAATCCTGTCAATCTTTCTCTCCCAAAGTGCTCCTGGAACTAGTTCTTCACTCGTCGAAGCTTACTGAAGGCAACTTAATTTTTCTTCTAGGGGGGGGGGGCAGCAGCCCCCCTCTGCCTCTCACTGGATACGCCCATGTCCCAAAGTCTGACGCTGCCTCGGCGGCGAAAAGATTTGTTTTTGACATCTGGCATAGGCAGTGGCTGGAGGTTGAGCATAATAAACTCCGGCTGGTCAAACCGACCGCTGAGCCGTGGAGCAGCTCCTTCCAGCGGGCGATGAGGGATGAGGTTCTCCTTACTCGCCTCTGCATAGGGCACTGCCCTCTGACACACAGATTTCTTCTCCGCCAGGAGGACCCTCCGGAATGTAATGCTTGCGGTGTACCTCTGACGGTGCGCCACATTTTAATCGATTGTGTATTATTTTTAGACTTGAGGGCAGACGTTGGCTTGGCGAACAATCTGTCCCTCATTTTAAACAATGAGACCAGCAACGTGGCGAGTGTTTTAAAATATTGTGTTGTGGCCGGTCTAGCGCCTAAACTTTTAGGCAGATAGGCCTAGTTTTAAGTAGAGATGGGTAGGTCCGGATGGATGCAGTTCCGCGGACCCGTATCACTTGCGCGAGGGATGGATGTACATCCGAGGGCTTGTCGGATCTGCTTCCAGCCGGACCTGTATAATAGCGCCACAGTTCTCGAGTGGCCAGAGGTTGAACCACGGCCGGACCTGCAACGCGAGCTGGAACGCAAATTTTCATTACAGTTCCGATTTGAAATAAATGTTCTGAAGAGTTTAATGTCATTTACTGTACGATTGGATTACAGTTCTGTTTAAAGATGAGATTATAAATGAAAAACTATTTCTTAATGTCTGACTACTAGTAGATAATTACAATAACTATTAAATGTCAATGGGTAGCTAAAACCCGGTAGTATTTTTTTATTGGTCGGGTTCATGCTTCTAAGGTGAGGAGTGTTTTACGTGCTAAATAAGAATGGACTTATAATTTAACTTGTAATTTTAATGCGTTGCAGTATTATTAAACTTTTAACGTTCAGTTTGACTAATCACAAAGTCTCTAGAATTTTTTACGTTCTTAATTCTGAGGGCTTAAGGACAAATTAGATAATACATTTAACATCTCTTTATTGCAGAAACACGGTTCGTAGAGTTTCCAAGGATCATTATACATATCTACACTAATATTATAAATGCGAAAGTAACTCTGTTTGTCTTTATGTCTATTTGTTACGTTCCTTGGGCTAAAAGGATACTCCGATCATGATGAAATTTGACTTTAGGATCGAGATGGGATACTATATTATGTATAGATAATAACATATTGTCATTAAATTATGAAAACTATCTCAACTGTGAAAGATAAACGCATCTATATCTGTAATGCGAAATATCGTTGAGTAATGTTGGGATGGCGTAGTGGTAACGAGTTTGCTTATTATTTTAAACTGTAGAGTTGCTCCGGGTTCAAATCCCACTAAAGGCAAGTATTTTTATGAATTGTTTTTCATAGTTTGAGCCAGGGCCTAGGATTTTATAGTAAGGATACCATGTTCTGGCAAGTCTTTGGCGGTAGAAAGCGTTTACTTTATTCACGGTATACTGATTCCACAATGCGAAAGTAAGTCTCCATCTTTTTTTTTACGTTTTCACGAATATAATTATGTGTATACCGATGACAAGGAAATACTTTGTTTATTTTTTCCGATATGAATAACAGTTTTGGTCATGACACAGGTTCGAAGGTAGAATGGTATATCGATGGCGTTCCCGTTATATTATGCCGACTCAGTGTTGTTTGGGACATCTTAGATAATTTTCAGCTTTGCATATCCAGTTCTAGCAATCAAATTCTAAATCCACGCGTACGAAGTCGCGGATAACAGCTAGTAATATATATAAATGATTATGTGGCATTATTGCGAGCGACTGTGCTGGCCGCTTTTACAGAAATATTTTATAATCCGACATTGAAAAAAGAAAAACCTCACATCCAGCCGTTTCTAGAACGTCTAACAATGGCTCAAACGATTGGTTATTATTAATAAGAATTAAATCTTGCTTAAAAATAGTTTCAACTAAATTGGAAATAATATTAAATAAAATTACAAAGAAATTAAAAGTTTCTAAAATTGCACAAAATAAAATAAAGATTTTGAAAGCACCAAAAACACGTTACGGTAGTTGGCAAAACATAAATATTACTGTTTGATTAAAATGCATTGTATCGCACTCGATTTAGCACTCACGACAACGTTTTATTCACTCAATCAAAACAGTTTCACATAGTATACAGAGCAAAACACTATACATAATATAAGAACAAATCTCACGTAATTTCTCGCTTACAATTTAAAATACGTTATACTTGCAATTTTGTTTTTTGTTCATTTATAATAAACTGTTTCTTAAGCTCGTATATTGTGGAAAGGCAAGAATTATCTCAAAATGTTGAGTCTTGAATAATTTAATTTTTAGTAAAAAAAAACTAACAGTTAACAAAGACTTTCGATTGTTTTAACAAAAATTTTAGTGGAACTTAAACATTATTAAGAAATTATTTCATTTTATTCTTATAGAAGCCCACAGAAATTTTACTTTTATCATTATCAAGTCTGATTATGCTGTGATTTTATATTATTACGTACAATTGTGAGTTTCAGACAAAAATAAAAAATACTATCATAATTAATATTCTTTCATTTCATTAATTAATGGATGAACACGATATAACTCATACTGCAGTTCTCCTTGGTAGGATTTGCATCCACCATACGCTCGATTGTAGGTTCAGACCTATACAGACAGTGGCGGCCCTAGGGCGGTGCGAGCGGTGCGACCGCACCGGGCGCCATCGTATGGGGGGCGCCGAAAGTGCAGCGATAGATCGTGTGCGCGAAAAATGAAAAATAAATTTTACAATAACTCAACTTGCTTTTCACATATTATTGTAACACACTGTTCATCCAGAAGAGTTTATCCGCGTAAGAGTTTCAGCTAGATGCATAGTCGTATGTCGTCATAGAATCGCGTAACCTCGAGATATTCGAATGAAGAAAATCGCAGCTCGTCCCATAACTAGCAGTCTCCAGTGCCGCGCCTCCCGCACCTGTTTCCTACTTTTTTGGTTTGTAGTCTTGGAGTTCATTCGCACACCTGTTCATGTTCATGGGGAGATATTCAACCTATTTATATATTTCTATCATATTACACCTAAAGGTGATTGAAGTTAACGTTCGTATCGTAAACATTTATAAAGGGGAAAAAAAGCGCTCCAATCTGACTAAAAAAGAAAACAAAACCAAGGCGAAACTGAAAATATTTGCAAAATATTTTAAAGTTGAGAAGTCATCTGAATCTTCGTGACCAGAACTAGTTGAACACGCGTCGGAAGAAAACTTATTTAATAGAAGTTCTTCAAACGAGGCTAATGATAATAAAGAGCAGCATGTGCCAGGAAATTTAGCTATGGCTTGAACGTCTGCTGCAGTTCAAAATACTACAGAATGGGATATACCAGACAAACAACCACCGTCGCTTTTCCAAAGCACAATTTGTGATGATGTTTTAAAATGGTCGCTCTTTAACTCTGCAGCCAGAGATGAAATAATTATTCCAGCAACGGAAAAAATCCAAGAAAAAAATCACCGACGTCGTTTTTCAAATATGCATTTTCAAAGAGTAATGCCAAATGAAGAAACTTATAAAAGAAGATGGCTTGTTTACTTTAAAACTGCATATAAAGTATATTGTTCTTTCTGTTGTTTATTCAATAGAAGGTCTCATCTTATTTGAACAAAGAATGAATTGATGACTGGAGCTACTTATCAGAGCGTCTCAAAACTCACGAAAAATTCCTCAGATCACCAGCGTACCATGCCTAGTTGAATAGAAGAGTTGATTCAATTAAAGAACTTCAGTTTAATAGACAAGAATTTATAAATACTGATTGAAGATGAAACATCACGATGGGTTGCAATCCTGAACTGAATATATTCGTTTTAAATGCAATAATTTCTTGTTTAGAGGAAGGTTTGGATTTGAAACCCTAAATACTTCTAATAATGGTAACTTCCTGCGTAAATTGCAACTGCCAGAAAAATATGACCCTGTGACCATGGAGCATCTCCGCCGTATTGCTAGTAAGGAGATTAATGTCTATTATTTTGGTAAACGTATTCAAAACGAAAGAAGTTCGTAATAAAAATTTGACTATGCATAAGTCATCTAAATACTTTACTATCACACTGAATAGAACTCCTGATGTCAATCGCGTTGACAATTATCTTTAATACTGTTTCTGTTGACAGTAATGAAGACAAAGCCCAAGTATATGTGGTGTTTCGTTGTTTTTACAAGCCGGAAAGTGACTCTTCAGGACCTGGGAGCTAGACTCACTGGCCTGTGTATCGAGGATACTTTCCAAAAGTTCTATTAGAATATGAACAATTGTCGAGGCAAAGATATGACAATGGTTCCAGTATGATAGGAAGAAACAAAGATGTCCAAAGCGGAATTCTGAACCAATATCTTCCAGCTTTTATTAACCTATGTAGCTTTGATTAAATTTGGTAATACCAGGTGCCACCAATAGATAAGTAAAATTGGTTTCCTTGTCCAGATTTAATTTAAAAATATTTGTTTTATTCTCTCGATTATAAAAGTGATGGCAAGTGGTATCCAAGCACTTATATTCAGTGATGTCAAAGATACGGCCCGCGGGCCGCATCCGGCCCCCAGGCCCTATCAATACGGCCCGCGATCGCAATGTGACGTAGAAAGAAGAATCATGTATACTATACAATTAAATAAATAAAATGTTATAATTATTCAGTACATTTTTTTTTATTTGAATCTGGCCCGCCTACAGATTCTAAATTTAATATACGGCCCTCTGCAAAATTGAGTTTTTTAGAAGAATTATCGCAAAAAAATATAATAACAATAATGAGAAACCTTTTTTGAGAATTGAGTTACTAGCTTCTCTGCAGTTCGCGAAGCCTTTCTGGAAACGAATCATTCAGTTGCAGCAACAGAGGCCTTGTCTCTGGCCAGATCATGGAGCAATTTGAGTTCATAGTTACAATGGTGACTTGGTATACTACATTGTTTCGAGTAAATATTCTAAGCAAGGCTATGTAGACTGAAAGTGGATTTATGAAACGTTTCACGATTGGTGGAAAACTGCTCGGAAATGGAGAAAGAGTACCAGGGTTGTTCCTTTACTCTGAAAACAGCTAGAAAAATTGCTTCTCAGAGTGGGGGCATATACTACTATTAAGCCAGTCAGATACCGAAGAAAGCAGAGTTTTTTGTTTTTTTAAGTATGAGGCGGTAGATGAGATAGCAACAGATCCAGAAGAATTGTTTACAATGAACATGTTTGGCACATGGTCGATACATTTGAGAATGCATTGGTCACCCTATTTACACAACTATGCAAATTTAATGTTACAGTGTTGTTCTTACACATTATGAAAACAATTCCTGAAAAGTCAAAATGGGAAAATTCTGTGCAGATTTAGACATAAGTTTAACTATTGGAGAAAAATGTGACGTATCTGGTTGTGAGTTGATTGAGGGACTTATTGTTGATGAGGTTTCAAATAGCTGCACCAATAAAAGTTTAATTTATGAAACAAAATGGTTGGTAGGATATATTTCCGAATGTGTTGACAGCACTTCGAATTTTTCCAACCATTTCTGAACCTGTCACCAAAGGAGAACGAAGTTTCAGTATATTAAAACTTACCAAAACTTATTCACGGTAGACCGTCAGATCTTGCAATTTTGTCTATAGAAAATAATAGTGCTTAAGGACAAAAGCGAGGAAGATGGCAATCTAGGCTTTTTAGTTATGATTTTATTTCCTCATTTGATTGTTAAAAATTATTAAAAACTATGTGAATTTAACGGATAGGTGATGTGAACTTTGCATACTCTATACTAGCTTAAATAAACCTTTTCAAACATATTGTGTTCCTTTTTACTGTGGTTTCTCATTCTGCTATCCTATACTAATCTTTGTGAGGTTTGAGTTATTAATATATAAAGACTATCTTCTGCAGCGGCTTTGCTTGAGTGCAATTCATAACGCATTCATACATGTATTCGTATTTGAATCTCGCGGAAACTACTTTTTCGGTCAGGATAAAAGTAGGTAGCCAATACATTAATCCAAATTTTATCCTAAGCCGTTTCGACGTGAAATAGTAAAAACATCCAAGCATACAGACATTTACATGTTTAATATTAATAGGATATAACAAACATATGTTATCTTCAGTCTGTATACAGGACACCTTAATTAAAGAATAAGCGACTGCATAGTTGGGGCGCCACGATGAGATCTTGCACCGCCTGAAAAACTTGCTAGGGCCGCCCCTGTATACAGATCCGCCGGACACGTATTTGGATGTAGGTCCCTACACATCCAGTTCCGCCATACACTCCGTCCGCCCGATTGTAGAACCGGACCCATACAGCTCCGCCGGACACGTAACTGGATGTAGGTCCGCACAGATCCAGTTCCGCCATTCACTCCGCCCGCCCGATTGTAGAGCCAAACCCATACAGGTCCGCGGACACGGAACCTGGATGCAGGTCCGCAGCGCTGGATGTACATCCGGACCCGACTCCTTTAAAATCTCGGACCTGCCCATCTCTAGTTTTAAGATAGATGGGTGGCCTCTTTACAGCCACCCATGCATATGCATTGTTATTATTTTTATATTGTTATGATTCATGTCTCGCTGGCTACTATACAGCCAGCGAGACTTGTAATGTTTTTAATTCTCCTTTTAACCTTCTTGGCTCCAGGTGCTGTACGGTTTAAAGTACCGGTGCCTCTTTTAAAGGCACGCCTGATTTTATGATTAATTTTACTTGATGTATGTATGGCTGACCGCTTTACAGTCGACCATGCAGACAGTATTTTATTTTTTAGTATATTTTAAAGCCACAGCAATAGCTGGTAATTGTTAGGGCGCTAATGACCCCGACGTCGACGCGCCCTAAAACACCACCACCACCACCACCACCGCCACCACCAACAACAACAACAACAACCACAACCAACTCCATTATTATAATGTCACTGGTTGTTTTCTACGGTAACTCTCACAAACAAATATGTGATCTAATTGGGACGGTTCCAATCTAGCAGCATTCCTTGTACCCTCTCCAGCTCCTAATTCGATACGAGTATGGTCGTATATAATCAAAATAACCAATGTCATTCCTGTTCATTCTTTAAACTCTTTTGACAATGCATTTCCTAGCCTAACTCTTTGCTTCCTGCATCTTAAGAATTTCTGTACCCAGATAATCAATTTTTGATTCACGCAAGTGGCTTTAACCTTATTTTTCAGTATGATCATACTGTTAACTCGACCGGCTGTAGATTTGTTCTATCCATGGTTCTTTCTTATGCCTACTGTTTAAACAAAACCTTATTTAGTCAGCACATTGTTAATCTCATGTGTCTTTAATTACGTTTTTGTCAATTTCAGAATAATTTTCGTTCATTTTTATCTGACAAATGCTTGACTGTGATTAATACCTAAAAACCTTAATAGTTATGGGACATCATCAGAACAATGCCCTGAAGAAAATACTGAGACAGCTGCTGTTATGTAGTGACAAAGCTTTCAGATCCAGTTGCATAATACAGCCCCTCTCGTGATTGGTTGATGCACGCGGATGTTATCTAATTGTTCATTTTTAAATAATCACCCACCAGTAGTTAAAATATGATCCTTGATAAAAAAATTTATCTCACGAACTATGAAGATCTTCCTAATCCGTTTGGCAAATACAGCTCTTAGAGAGATTTAATTTATTAGATCTTTCAGTATGTATATTTTAAAAAGGATTTATTCAAATTTGTAATACCTTATAAACGTAACAATTCTGCAGATCTTTTTTCAACTTAATGCAAATATGTCGGACTTTTTATTGGTGTTATGCACACCATAAAGAACATTCATAACGTATTGTTGCGAGGTTGTTGGCTAAACGAACACTGAGCGATTATCATTGACAGTACTGTTTTAGAAGGAGGCGCCTATTAAGAAAATTGCTCAATGACCTACACTAAGCATTTAGTTCAACGCGTGAAATATTTTCTTGAAGTAAGAAAAGAATAAGGTTTTATGTGTACCAAACAGCTCTAAAGTTATAAACACGATCATAAAAAAATAATAGTCAAGAATATTCTCCATCATCAGCAGGCAATCGTGGCATGCCTTATTCATTGTTCATGATACATCAAACAGCAGAAAACCCCAATCAAGAAAATTAAAAACGTATTAGCTGCCCTATGGTCAGGCAAAGACAGTGGTAAACAAACACATACGCATTGCTTAGATAGCCGAAGACGTGAATAACTTCGTACCGTTAGAATTGTGTTTTCCGCGCAGAACTTTGTACCAACTTGTATTTGGCATTTGCTATTTGTGTTATCTACAGCGAGTGTAGGCCAGTTTACTATGATTAATACAAGGTAAGTAAAAATAATTTGGTAGTAACTACATTATAGAACTCCGTAACTTGTAAGATGTAAGTACCGGGTATTGCAGCTTAATAGTTTGCAGTAAAACGGATTTGCTCTGGATATTTGCCCAAAAGCATCAGTGCTAATCTTTGAACTAATGCTAGTTTCTTGTACGTGTACCACGAAAGTTGATAGCATTAGTTTTTATTGCTGTCAACAACGGTGTCTTCTAAAGTGATTTTTGCATTAAAAATAATAATAATTTTTGTGTACTCTCTACAGAAAGATCGGGTAACGCGAAACATTCGTTGATACCGAATTTAAATCACAGTTACGTTTAATTTTTTTGTTGAGATACACGTCATTTTATTCTTTATAAAATTATCTCTCGATTTCAACAGCGTTTCGTTTTCCTGTTGTTAAGCTACAACTTCCGTAGCACCACATTCAAATAGTATCCACTTTCTTTCATTTGTATTGTTTTTCAGTGCTATCTTTGGTTTATTATCTTATCTATAATGAAACAGTTTTCATCAAGATGAAGAATACAGGGTAAATATTCTGATCTTTTAACGTTTACTCACGCTTTAAATGTTTTCAGTTGCTTGGATACTGTGTTATTTAGAAGAAAATGCATCCACAAAGGTTTGAGCAGCTTGTTTCCCTTTTTCCTATCATTTTCGCAAATTCTTTGATACAAAATGTGTAAGAATAGGTGCTAGATTTTTACTAAGCATCTTAATTAAAATGTAGCAGCTCTCAAAGTTTGTAAGCAGTCAATGTCGTCCTGTTAAAACTGTCATTCATACCTTTAAAGTGGCAGCTTAGTCGGTT
This sequence comes from Vandiemenella viatica, assembly GCA_031002005.1. NCBI lineage: Eukaryota > Metazoa > Arthropoda > Insecta > Orthoptera > Morabidae > Vandiemenella > Vandiemenella viatica. The sequence continues at coordinate 13,619 of JARYHS010009805.1, read as the reverse complement.
GAAAAATTAATTAGGCAATTTAATTGTGATGGCACATATATGCTCTGGTGACTGTTTCCCTATGCACCAATTTTCACATTTAATGGCCTTATTTTTTATTCTAAATTCTCTGAGAGTCACTTCACCAACTGAGTATTTTTTCCCTTTGCAAATTTCGAGTTTAAGTTCTTTTTTTTGTGTGTGTGTGATGTGTTTAGGTCTTTTCCACCCACAAAAGAAAACTTTACCAATCAAATTTCAGCTTGTTGTGATGATCATCTCTTTCCGTTGGTATACTACTACTAATGCTTTTACCAAAATCCATCCAAGCCTCATCTCCAGTAGATACCTCTTCTCACCTGCCTCCTGTATTCCAGTGACTTCCTACCCAGCTCTATGTCACATAAAACCTATGGCTTTCCAATAAAGTATGTTACCTAATAACATTACATAAAAGAAAATCAGGGCTTTAATTCTAGATTGCAATACCACTACAACACCGATCCACCACACGGAAAATAATGCATCTTTTAAGGAATTATCCATGGGGCATTTATAAAAATTTTCTTCTGATCCATGATGCATTTCAGCTTAACTATAGCCGTTAAGAAGAAAACAAAACAGTTTGGGTTTATATGATTCTTGTACCAAAAGCGGTATTGCGATCTAGAATTAAATCAAATCTGGTTTTGATTCCATTGTGTTGAAAGCTGTACCATCCTTACTTTCAGTATCTATACTCGTGATGGAGTTCTGTATTGCTTTATATAAAATTTTCCCACCAAGCGTGGTGGGGGATCGGTTAACGCTCTGACCTCGCATTCGGGAGGACGGCGGTTTCCCCAAATCACTCCAGGCGAATGCCAGGATGCTTCCTTCAAAAGGCCATGGCTGAAGTCCTCCTGTTCCTTGTGCCCAATCTTATCCCACTTCTAAAAAAAATATTTCCTTAGCGTTGTTATTACTTTTTAAATCACAAAAATTTTCACAGAAAAGTAGGTGAAACTGTGTCCATAATTTTTGAGCAAGTTAAGCTTTAGAATAATGAATAGCTAAGGCTGTATCATATATTTCCGGGGTTAGTGCCATTTGATACAAAATCAGTGAGCTGTATTTGCTTTTTTAATTCTTTTCTGCTTCACTTTTTGAAGTGCCTATCTTTAAGGCTTTCTCAAAACTTATAGCTTGTTTAATTGTGAACTGAATTGAGATATGTGTGTTTCTTCAGTTTGAATAGACTTTTCAATTGTTCCTAAGAATTTGAAAGTTTCAGAACAGGAGGAAAGGATAGCTTCTGAAAAGCTGCCATAATTGTGGGAGACATAATTATGACCTGCTACTAGAACTGAGGAATGTGTGCAGGAGTGGTTAGGAGATGATAGGAATTGTTAGAAAAAATAAAAGGTGGATGGTTTTGCAACTAGATAGTGATGATGGAACTTTTTTCCTTGTGTCTTCGCAGTTCTCTTTAGACGCAGGAAAGGAATTGGGGCATGGAACAGGAAGGAATTCAACCACAGCCTTTTGAAGGAACCATTCTGGTATTCAGCTGTAGTGATTTTGGGAAACCACGGAAAACTAAAATCTGGATGAGGATTCATACTTATCACCTCCAGAATGAAAGGCCAGAGTGTTACCTTTTTATGTTTTTACTTACACCTTGTCGATGGCTAAGGTCATTAGAGGCGGGATGGGACTGGGAACAAGGAACGGGAAGGAATTCGGCCATGGCCTTTTTGAAGGAAACATTCTGGCATTCGCCTGGAGTGATTTGGGGAAACCATGGAAAACCCAAATCTGGATGCCCGGACGGGGATTCAAAACCGTGTCCTCCTGAATGCGAGGCCAGAACGTTAAGCGTTCACCCACCACGCTCGGTCAGAGTGTTACTGCTTATACACCATCCTTATAATGGGACATGTACAGAAATTGTTGAGAGATTGGCAGTAAATTCATCCTGGTGAAACTGATGTAAGTCTTGATGTGTCATGTTCAATCCTAGCTGTTCATGGCTATGAGCAGGATACACTTTAAGGTGGAGAAGGTTCTTGTGCTTGTTGCCATGATTGGTTGATATGGATTACACTTGATCATGTTACATTTATTTTTTTTTTTGTGAAGGCATAGAGCAGCCAGCTTCTGCATGTGCATATGATAGTGGTATAAAAACCTCATTTTTAAAAAGTTTATGAATAAATAAAAGGGATTAGCCTTAAATGACGAAGAACCTGCAAACTGTAGTTGGGAACTTCTCAAAACAATAAAGAAAAATAGGAAAAGTCAGGAAAATAAAACTATGTACCGGTCTACTAACAGTAAAATTAACAAAGTCTCTACAAATATAGTTAAATCCTTTTTTAAAAGTAAATGTTTTTGATAGTGAGTTCTTTTCTTCTTGTGGACCATATGGTGTCTCTGAATTGATATGGAAATTGGTCTGGAATATTCTAGTAGACAGATGATATAGTTTCTGCATAAATTTATTAAGTGACAAGCAAACAACTTACGTTATTCATCTACGTCTACATATATACTCTGCAATTCACAAAATTGTGGGTGGCAGAGGGTGCTCAGCACCAAAGCTAACCTATTTGTTGTGCATTCCAATCCCTAATGGTATGAGGGAAAAAAGAATTCATATAAGAATCATTGCGGCACCTTATTTCTCTAATCTTATCTTTCCTGTCATTCCGGCTCAAATAGGTTGGTGGACGAAGAATTTCACTATTTATTTATAAGTGCAGTAAAATATTTCATCCACTAACTTACTTCAGTAGCAATGATAGGATAGGTAAGATTAGGGAAACAATATGCCATACTGATTTCCTATATGAATTCTTTCTTCCCTCATACTTTTGCTGATTGGAACCCAAAATGGGGATTAGTTTTGGTGCAAAGCACCCACTGCCACCAAAAGTTTTCTGTGGATTGTATAGATTTAAATGTTTCTCAAAGGGTTGAAGCCACATCAATCCAGGCAGTGGGGTTACCTTCAGAGTGTCAGAAGTTTTTAAATTTAACATATGTTAAAATTCAGTTGAAAGTAAGATATCTGTATATTTTTGTTTTGCCTATAAAAATTCCTGATCCGAGATACAGGCCACCAAAGATGGCATCCCGGGATCCATTTTTCTCTTGCGATTTTCAATAAATTTTTTAAAGTGCAAGTTATTTTGTTGCTTATTTTAAAGATAATACGTTACATGAACTGTATACATACTATTCCTGTAAAATTCTATGAATTTTTATGTATGTCAGGTTAGGCATACCACATATCCTGAAAAGTACAACATACCACTTTGGTTATAAAATTTTTCATAATTTATTACCTAAAACTCCATTATTGGATTTTTATGTGCTCATTGTGAGTAAATAAAAATAAATGAAACTAAGTTGGAACTGTTAAAATGTTTTTAAATTCTTAATTGAATCTGCTTTATAATTCCTGAATGTAACAAAACATTTTAGAAAAATGTGGAGCCATCTAAATATTTCTAGAGTATAGTAGAATCATCTAGATCAATGTGGAACCATTCAGATGATTCTAGGTGTTTGGCCCAGCATATAAAAGGGATACATTAATTCACAGTTCAATTGTCAACAGACAAGCAAAGAATGCATGTTCACCAAATTTTGTGGTTAAAAGGGTGGTGTTTTGAGGAAAAAGCTGGTTTGAAACGACTGGCAATGAAGTGTGCTGATTATTTGCATATCCATAAAAAAGTAATATATAAGACTAACAAAGAAAGGCAGACTTCGTTCAGGCTCATTTGAAGGCTCTGTTTCAATGTTGTGATGTTTCCAGTAGTGACTTGATTTTCTAAACGCTTTGACAGAATATCAAACTTGACGCTAACTGAACTTCAAGAAGAAGTCTCCCATGGTGTGAATGGTGAGGATTCTGTATCTGCAGTAGAAGAATTGTACCCCCTGGATCAGTCTGCTGAAGTGTTTGTTGTTAGTCCTATTAAGAAACCATGGTCAGAGAAGTCGTGCCATAAGCTCTATGCATCAATAAAGCACATAGAAATTACTGGAACTGTTGCTGATTACACTAAATGAAATCTGACCAAACTCTTCAGTGTTGAAATCCCATCTTCAGAAGAAAGTGAACCTAAATAAATTTGAAAAACGTGCCAGAAATTTATATCAAATATCAATTCAGCTGTAGAATTGTGTGAATCCGATGCAAAGGTACAACTTCTATCAGTTTTCCTAGTGTCCTTTCCAAAGGTACAAATTTTGCACCGCATTCCATTTGCAATAAAATACATGGTGGAGGAAACAAGAATATTGAAGGCTGAAAAAGGAGTGTTTGGAAAAGTGGATCCCTATTATGCTCACCCTTTGAATGAAGCTGATGTTCACATTGCATTCATTTTATCTGGAGGATAAATGGGACTTTTCTTGCCAGAGTGCCAGCAAAAAAGACACTCTCACTATAAGAGTTGCAGGAGAAAAAGTGGTGAAAGTGAAAAAAATGGATGATCCACAGAATTAAGAATGCTTTTACCATTTAAAAGAAAGAATATCTTGTACTCCACTTTGGAAGATCAAAATTTTATGCACTATGACTTAGTGGATGGTTACTCACCCACAAAGAGATGTCTGTTTATGTATATATTGTGCCAATTTTGAACTCTGCATGGTAACTTTGAAGAATTTACTTGCAGGCATGACATATGACTCCTTGGATGGCCACTTGAAGTCTCTAGTTTTCTGTGATATAGAACGAGAGACCTGTTTGTTAGACGACTGCCCTGGAAAGGGTGGACTCTCGTTACAGACACTTGGTCTAGAATACACAGAAGATGACTCTTCTGAAGATGTATGTGCAACATGGGAAGAAAATAAAATCATTAAGAAAACTGTTGCCATTGATATCTTCATTGATTAACTTGTGAAATGGACAGTGAAAACAACAACATACCAACAGCTGAAGAAATTGCAATGACAGAAGTGAAGGGACATGTAGATGTTGAACAACTATGTTTTATACTTCACTGTGATTTTGCTGAGAATTGGTCAGTAATTCTGCCTCAAGAAGTACAGGGATATTGCTGGAGTAGTGACCAAATTTCAATTTTCGCAGGAGTCACATATTTCCAAATAAGACCAGAAGTGTTGCAGTTGTAAGTGATGACAGAGGATATGACTCAGCACATGCTCTGCTAGCAATACGTAAAATCAACAACAGCCGCAATCACAGCCAGAAAAGATCATCATTATTTCTGATGGTGCCCCTAGTCACTTCAAAAATCATTACCAACTGTTCGAAGCAAATAAGTTACTTGTGCCCATGGAGTGGGTATACAGTGCTATTGGACACAGGAAGGGGCCACATGATGGTGTAGGAGGCCTGCCGAAACACCATGCTTCAAAACATAATCTTTCCAGACCAAGTACAGAGGCAATTAAAAATGCCGAGGATTTTACAGGAGTGGTGAAGTCAAACACATCAACAGCCCTCATTCTGTTACCGAAAGAGGAAGTTGAAGAGTTCTACCAGAAGAAAATAGAAGAATGGTCCAACAAAACTGCCCCTTTGAAAGGAATTCAGAAGACACGTGAGGACTCAATGTGATGGGCGAACCTTTATTGGAAACCTGTATTATGGGTAATGTTTCAGAAAGGGATATCGGGTTGACAATGTGCACACTAAAGCAATGTGGCCTGTGACCAGGGCGGTCATTAGGGGGGTGGGGGGATAAGCAGGTCATCAACAAGTTGTAGAGCTGTGACTTCCAATTTTGTTTTGTCTGTAATTTCTAGTTCTCTGCACTTAATTCTTGTAACTGTCTAAACTTGGAACAGCTAGTGATATTAACGATTTTTAAATTTAGTTCAGACACCAGGTTCAAATTCTGCCCCCACTTTCATAGATCAGTGTTGAGAAAGGGTCATGCAGCTATATATATATACACGTAAAAGAGAAAATGCCATGACCAAATCCTTAGATATGAATAGATACTATATAGAACAAGACTATGAATTTCATGTAGTGCAGTTTTGTTGTGTTGACAGAAGCTGCCACTGCAAACTAAAATATGTTTGCAATGTTGTAGCAGGCGATGTTTCCACAGTTGCTTAATTAATTACCAGTTGAATGATAACGCCAATGCAACTGTTTAATTTATTTATTGTTGCTTCGTACACGTTTCACCTCTCATCGAGGCATCATCAGCGACGAATTATTTAAATTTGTTAGCATGGCACAGGTAAAACATGCTTTGTATAAGCAAACAGAGATGCGCAGCTTTATACCATACTAACAAATGTAAATAATTCATCGCTGATGATGCCTCGATGAGAGGTGAAACGCGTACGACACAACAATAAATAAATTAAACAGTTGCATTGGCGTTATCATTCAACTGGTAATTAAAATATGTTTTGGAATAAACCTACAAAAGTTCTCAGCCCCTTTAACAACACTTATCATCACTAGATGAAAGCATGTCTGGATTTCCAACCAGCCAAAATTAAACAGAAATAATGATTAAACCCAAGACTATTGATAGCTTACAGACTGAGAACTATAGACAGATCTGCAAATAAAGATATTAAAAAAAAATATCTTTGGAGTAGCAAATTACTCAACAAATTCCACTTCGGTTTTACACAGGCTATTTTGACTGATTGAAATTTTTTCTTTTATATGTAATATATTGGAAGCATTTAAATTAAAGAAGGATACGGAAAGTAAATGCATCTCTATTGGCAGATGAAGGCAGGAAGGCTGCGACAACCATGTATACACAAACAAATTTTACATTATTTTGGTATAAACATTAATCATGATTAGAGGAGAGCATATGGCAAGCGGATCGGATATATACGCCGTGATTAGCCACGTGACTCCATGGCAAGGGGATAGCATGTGTTCTCACTGAGACGACACAACTAATGAATTCATGATTAGTGTTTTATCATAATATTGTAAAGTGTGTTCACTGTAGTCCTTCTGTCTACATCTGTGGTTTACTTTCCCAATCTTTATTGCCACTGTTATCATATTGGAAGTATTTTATGTACAACATATTTGAATCGGCACATAAAAAGTAAATTCCCCAGCAATGTTCTGTGATCTAACGAATACCTCTGTCTGTGACAGTCATAAGATTCTCTTAGATAAATCACACCACCAGAATTTAATTTACCGAGCGTGGTGGACGGTTAATGTTCTGGCCTCACATTTGGGAGGATGCCGGTTCGAATCCCTGTCCGGGCATCCAGATTTGGGTTTTCCATGGTTTCTCCAAATCATTCCAGGTGAATGCTGGGATGCTTCCTTCAAAAGGCCATGGCCGAATTCTTCACGTTCCTTGTCCCCAGTCCCGTCCCGCCTCTAATGATCTTGATGTTGACGAGGCGTAAAGCCATAAGTAAAAAAAAAAACATTTAATTTTTAATTTAATTTCAATTGCAATGGAGTGCACTCGCTCTGGTGGCCTTGCCTCTATACCCCACCTTCCCATGCCGTGATTTTCCCCATCCACCTACCACTGCCCTTTATTAATTCAAACTTTAAACACCTTCAGTGTTTTTGGTAAACTGTCCACTATTTCCCTTGGAAATTTATTCCAGTCCCTGACTCCTATACCAACAAAACAAGATTTTCCCCCTCCCTTTCACCTGAATTCAAGTTCCAGCATATGATTATGGTTATCTCTTCCCTTCTGTGTGCGACTTCTAATCCTTCTACTAATATCCATCCACGCATTGTCACGATTATAAGCCTTTAACAATTCAAACACTCTTTTCACCCACCTTCTGTCTTCCAATGACTCCCATTCCAGCTTCTCCATCATATCAGTTACTGATTGCATTCTGTGGTAATTTCCTCAAACAGATTAGCTGCTCTCCTTTGTAGCCCCCTCTAACTCCTGAATTTGATACCGAGCATGATGGGAGAGCAGTAGGCATGTAACAGGTATCCACATCTGCAAGTGCGGAACTTTCATGTGAAATCCTACATCCACTTTCGCACCCGCAATTTTTAATGCGGATGAATAATGGATAATTTATATAATTACGTAGTCTTTCTCGGCGTTGAGAATGCAAATAATGTTCTCGGGTGACTAGCCGAGTTATAGGAGTGTTATCGTAATCACACAATATTTCGGTGCTCTCAATCGTCGGCGCCATCTTCCGGTGAAGTGAGGTCAGGAACGTGCGAAGTTGCTGAGCTAGACCAGATTCCCACCGCTAACCTCTGATTGGTCGGCTGTGGAACCAGTCGTAGCAGGGGTCAAATCTCGTTGCGGCTTGAATCGATGCCAAGGTGGAGTTACGGCTAGATTTGATGTCCTTTTTCACATGGCATGTAGCGGACGGGCTTAAAATCATCGCTCGTTCGAAGATGATATCCGAAAACAAAGCCTTCACCATAAATTGTTTGTCCAACTGATGGGTCAACACGGATCCGTTGTGGGCCTCATATTGAGCCATGCTGCCACGTGATTGGTCAGATTTGTAACCAATCGTAGCTGGGGTCTGCCTAGTAACAACTCATCGTTCGATAGAAGGAAAAATCAGAAGGCAAAAACTTACTCATAAGCTGATCATTAATGCCTGAGCAACAAATTGCTCGCTTATGTTACTACCGAACTTCCCGTTGATCTGGACGCGCCATGTAATGCGTCCTGGACGTGCTGTCGACGCATAGTATTGATGATTGGAGTCCAGGCTTCACTCAGCTGGTACCCGCAGTTGACGAGGTTAGACGCGAGACGAATTTCTACTGCTCCTGGGAAGGTGGGTGGCGAGCATGAAACCGAGCATGGTGGGTGAGCAATAACTCTCTGGCTTTGCATTTGGGAGGATGCGGGTTCGAATCCCCATCCTGGCATTCAGATTTATGTTTTCCATGGTTTCCCCGAATCACTCCAGTCGAATGTTTCCTTTAAAAGGCCATGGCCGAATTCCTTTCCATTTTTAGCCCCGATCTTTTCACGCCTCTAATGACATCGACGAGGTGTATAGTCATATAACACTTGAAGTAGTCAAGCCATGAGCTCCGCAAAGTTCATATGACAAAGATTGGTTTTTAGACACATGCGTGGTTATGTAAATAATTTAATTCACTTGTGAAATCATCCAATGTATTTTGTTATTGAAAGATGAGGCAAAAATATATCAATATGGCAGTATTATATGGAAATAGATTTTATTTATGAAAAAATGTAGAATTTGTCATAAAAAATACTTATTTTGATTTTAATTTATTTTTGATAAAATATTAACATATAAATAATTATAAATTTATTTTTCCACCTTCGCATAAGCAAAACATCCGCATCTGCTTCTGCAAAACATCAGCATTTGCGGATGTCAAGCATTGAATATCCGCATCTTCAAAGATGACCTCTCTTACAATCCTAGAGAGTAGTAATGATCTGGCCTCACATTTCGGGAGTACACGGTTTCGAATCCTCGTCCCGGCATTCAGGTTTGGGTTTTCCATGGTTTCCTCAAATCGCTGCTGGAAAATGCCGGGATGCTTCCTTCAAAAGGCCGTGGTTGAATTTATTCCCATTCCTTGTCCCCATTCTTTCCTGCCTCTAATGTTTTTGACAACGACGAGGTGTTAAGCCATAAGCAAAAAAAAAAAAAAAAAGAATTGGATATCCATAATGTGGGTCCCACGCCACTCCACCATATTCAAGCAGTGTATGAACTTGCTCCTTTGTGGATATTCTATGAATTTCTCCACTTATAGGTTTGAAATACATTAATATTTAAAATTTATTAAATTTATACATTTTATTCTTTCACTAGCATACAGCAACACAAATCTCAATCTTTCTTTCTTAATATCGAAAAATGCTTCTCTTCTGTCCCCAATTAATCAACTCCATAACAAGATAATAATTACGCTACCAAAGAATACAAATACTTAGTTGCAGTTTGTTGGTCAGAGATGTATATGTAAGAAAACTTGTTTCCTGACAAGTGGTCTTCCCAAGTTTTTGTAATCCAATTCTCTCACTTCCCTGTTACATCCCCTCATTGCCCTCTCCAATAAATGAAGGATTTTTATACCTCTTCCTACCATTTGCCCTACATGTCCTGCCCAATTGAGTCTGCTTTCAAAAGTTATGCCAAGATATTTACAGTTAATATCTACAGTAAACAATTTTCTCCCTATCCTATAATCATAGGAAATATTTTCTATCTGTGTACCTAATAACCTGAATCTTGCTATTAATTCTTTGTTTAGTTGTTTCAAGGTTTCACTGCTTCCTTGCTGTCTATTAACTCTGTTGTATTCTCTTCTTACCAACCTTTTTAGCCTTCTCACCTCCTTTTTATAGCAAGCAGGTTCTGTACTTTGTTTTTTGTTTTGGAATAAACATTTCTGCTTCCCTTCTTACTATATCTCCTAGAACTCTTCCCAACCCCCTTTTGTATTGTACTCTTCTTCAGATACAGAATCTTTCTCTGAAATATCTTTTCACTTCAGTGACATGTGTTTCCTACAAGTGTATTGATAACCACCTTCACTTTTGGCCACTGGTTTACTAAATCCTCTAATATCCATCACCACTGCCTCATGAGCATTTATTCCTTCTGTAACCTGAGACTCCACAAAATTGTAATCAGGCTTTATTAAGAACATATCCAACATGTTTGGCCCCCTCATACTCTGTTCTACTGCTTATGTAAAGCCTCCTCCCCTTACTAACATATTTTCCAACTTCTGTTCCCTTGTGTTATTTATATTAATTCCCTGCCAGTGGACAGCTGATATATTTAAGTCCCCACCAATAATGACCATTTTACACTTTCGTCTGCACTCGTGAGTATGAATTTAATTTCTCGCCAAGAGCCTCATCATCATCATTGATTATTCCACTATGGTAGGCAGCCAAGACCTTAATTTTTTTTTCTTTTGTGGCACCCCAGAAATCTACTCCTAGTAACTCAAAGTTATGATCTCTGAACCCCAGTGAACTGTAATAATCTTTACTAACCAGTATTAAAACCTCTTCAACAATTCCTGTTCTTTCTCTATGTGACATCATATAACGATCAGGAAAAATCTCATTATCTAGCACTTCTTTTAACCAAGACTCTACCATGATAACTATTTGTGGTTTGTGTATCTCTATTAAGTTATCAAACAGTATCATACATTTCACAAGTTACAATCTAATTACTGTCTCCGTTATGGTTTCAGCATTAATCTTCACCTTACTGTTTGCAAACCTGTCTTTTATATTTTCACCCACTTGTACAATTTGTTTATTATTTATGATATTTCCCATGATGCATCTGCTTTCAGTATCCCTTTGGCCATCTGTTTTTAACCCCTCACCAGCAACCTCTAATCTAAAAAAAGACACAGTCCTTACCCCATCATAACTGGAAGTGAGCTCAGAAAGTTCCCCCTTCCCCCTTTTATTTAGGTGTTGGACATGCCTAGTAAAACCTCTCCTGCTAATGGTATCCATAGAAACAACTCCCTAGACAGTGACAAGTGCTTTTCTATAACTGTATCTATAACCACCTTCACTTTTGGCCACTTACTAAATCCAAGCAGCATGTTGGTCTCCACTTTTACCTGCCTCACAGTGTGGTTCAAATGTGGACAGTCATGGAGACTCAAGACCCGTGTGAGCGCCACCCTAGTATATTGTGCCTCCTTCATCATCTACATCAGGTCACACACTATTCTATAACTCTCATTTTACCAATATTATTTCCTGCACCCCCATTATCACTACTCTATCCTACCTGGTGAAACTGTTGCAAAGTGATCCTGTATCCTCATTACTGCTCTCATATTTCACTAGATTTGGAAAAAAAGAAAAAAATTGACCCGGTAGCCTTCGCCCAACTGGTCCTGCAGAAGAGGACTTACACCTCTACCATGCCTACTATCTAGCAGCAGAACCTTTTTCTTCCTTCCCCCCCCCCCCCCCTTTTCCACACATCTAGACCTACAGATCTGATGTGCCTTAGGTACTAGTATCTTAATAGTAGGACAGAACTTTGCTTTAAAGAATATCTAGAAAATGGAGAGCCATGAGTACCTATGAAATCTGTAAATACAGTTGAGGATATAAACTTATAATGAGAATATTTAATCATGGTGTCCATCAGGGGTTAATTCTAGATCTTCTGCTGTCCAAATATATGACTCCCACTAATGTGTGACAGTAGTGAAAATAAGTTGTTTTTGACGTTCACCTGGAGTGATTACAGGAAACTATTGGAAACTGAAAGCTGGGTGACTAGATTCGGATTTGAACCCTTGTCATCCTGAATGCAAGGCCAGAGCCTTACTGCTCACCCACCATGCTCAGTGTAAAAATATGAGCTTTTTTGCAGAGGATGATTTTGTACATTTAAAAGACCCATTGAGACAAAATCTGTCATTGCAGATGAAATTCCAAAGAAAATAAAAATATTATTTGCAATAATACAATTAAAATAATATTTAATGTAGAAGAGAAACAGTTATTTCAGTTTTTAAAAATAATAATAATAATATAATCTTAAGGAATGTTTTAAAGTTATGTCTAAAGTGAAATCAACTCATTTACGCAATTTCACAAAAAAAATTTGTTTATACATAGATAAATACCGAAACTGGAATTGGCACATTCAGCAACTTCTTAGATGATTAATTCTGCGATCTTCTCTTGGAGACTAATAACTAGAATTTCTGATACATGTACAAATAAATTGGTAGATTTTGCATATTTCTATTTATTAAAAAAAACTGTGTACAAATGTAGCCATTATTGGGTGTGGAAATTACATTTAAATATAGTAACAAATGCGAGATGTTATATATTGGAAGTTAAGTGTGTGTAGTTTGGTGATGGTAAGTAACTATGCTGTAATCAGTGGTGGGTAATATTATTGATTTGTTAATAATGATATATACTGTACCATATTGCCAAGGTTGTTCTCATATGGGATCAAAGTGTACATATCTAATCTAATCTGAATTATTAAATGCTCTTTGCTCCTTTGATGACACACTTGTTTTGCCAACCAAATCATTCACTTTTTCTTTATCAAAAAATTGTTAGAGCTAATAGATTTTATTTCCATTCTTCTTGTTGCTACAACCTGGCAATAATTTTGGCACACTTAATGGTTGCAGTTAAAATAGATTGCTCATCTTAGGAATAGAGAACTGAAAATTTAAAGAATTTTGTAAGCAGGTTGACTGATTTCAATTGTTTAGGCTTCAGTTAAAACTCGAGATTTTGTTTCTCCAAATGTGACCAAAGAGCTCATTGATGAAAAGCACAGGATATGAATTTATTGCCTATTTTACCCAATTGTGTAATTGTTATAATTGAATAGTCATATAACATTTGGTGTTGATTTTAAATGGATTTAATGTGAACTGCGTATTTCTGTTTGGCTTATAATGAAAGCTCTGTTTTTCAGGACTCTCATAGAAGTATGAGTTTTCAGTTTACATTACAACTACCATTTTCAGTGGGTAAATTTTCTCCAGATTTTCTCATTAAAGTTGTTATTTTTTTAAAATCATATTTGGAATTGTACATCATAAGGGATCATTTCATATAGAAGACTCGAGGCTACTATGTTTACCTAAATTTATTTTTTTGGCTATGTATCAATAGTCATATATATTATTTCTATAAGTTTTT
>JARYHS010009804.1:0-10465 GCA_031002005.1 Vandiemenella viatica | reverse complement strand
CGAGGTCGTTGGAGGCGGGGAAGGACTGCGGAAAAGGAACTGGAAGAAATTCGGCCTTGGCTTTTTAAAGGAACTATACCACCATTTGCCTGGAGTGATTTTGGAAAACCCAAATCTCGATAGGTGGAGGTATTCGAAGCCGTCTCCTCCCGAATGCGACACCATTAGCTTCACTTTTTCATTACTAGTCGTATTTGGTCTACGATTACATCTATAAAATTATTTAAAAATCTACTTAAAGCAAAGTTAATAATCGTAAATGATAAAATGTCGGTAGAAGTGCGATAATTTGATGAGAGGGTGAGTTTCCAAAACAATCTCTGAAATCAGAAACACAATTAAAAAAAAAAAAAAAATCTGTCTCGCTCTCTCATTTTCAACCTCTCTCCATTTTTTTTTATCTTTTTAGCAGTTATAAATTAAATGAATTAAAGATGCTGGATGCTTTATATTCGGTTCCGCTCATAAAATTCATATATTACTAAGGTGATAGATATAAGAAGATTGTCTTGCACCGCAGTGGTATGAGATTGAGTCAGCTACCTCAATTGGAATTTACGCGTCTGCACCAAACAGCATGTGACGGAGGTGAAAGGTTGATTTTTAAATGCTACACTTCTATAGCCAACTTCCTCGTTTCGGGTCATTATAGCTCCGTGATGATGCGCGGCGTCACCTGATTTGAGCTCCGGTGGTTGAAGAACTTTTTAGAACTAGGGCATGTTTCGGTGGCGGTGCATTATTACTAATTATCAGATGGTGCACGAAAGTCCTGGTTTAAATCCCAAACCTCTCTGTAGCGCGTATGGAACTTCTGACAGTGACTCGTCCGCCGGATTTGGACGCTAAGCTGTCGGCCCCATCGATGTGTTTCGGGGGAGTAGGTCTCAATCGGCCGGCACCTTCTGTCTTATTTCATCTCTTATTTTACTGTCGTCAGTCTCTCAATTGGTTTGATATAAACCACCATCCCATCTTATTTTGCACTATCCCCTTCATCTCAAAACACCTCTCTTAAAACACGTCCACCGTTATCTGCTTCATACATAACCAATCCCAAATGTATTAAAAAACCACCCACGAATCTGTTTCTTCTTTGTGTACGATTCTTCCACAAACTTCTTTCGTCAGCCATCATTTACAAAACATATTAATTTCGTGGTTTAACTGTCCACTTAATTTTCGGCATCCTCCTATAGCACCACATTTCGAATGCTTCAATTTTCCTTCTTTCAGGTATTCCTGAAGTCCATGCTTCGTTACCATAAGGTGCTATGCTCCATACATACAGTTTTAAAAAGTTCTCTCTGGTTCCTGGGGCAATATTTGAAACTACTTTTTCATGAAGCCACATTAAAATTCCTCTTTTACTTCTTTTGTAGCTTCCTCCACATATCCTCTTCAGTCCCGAGCTCATACTAAAAGCGCAAGAGAAGTACTATTGTGTTATTTACTTTGTGTTAATGCTAGTTAACAATGAATGACCATTAAAAAATTTTTTGAAACAATAATTAATTTTTTATAGATGGTATATATATGTTACTTTGGGAGTCAAGCAGGAAAATTATACACACAACTTTATTGCTTCATGTTACTTTATTTCATGGAAAAAATGTATATCTTTACCTTTATTTCTACGAGACACGTTGTACAGTTGCAGGATCCCAAGGTTCTAATCAGGGCTGACAAAAGCAGAAGATCGAACATATGAGCTGTGAGAAGCGCGATGTATATTGTAGATGATACGATATTCCAGAAAAGGGTCAGCTGTGCAGTGGCCCGAGAAAAAAATAATTCCTGGAGGTATCATATATGATACCTCGGGACTGAAGAGGATATAACTTGAATATTAGTAAGGATGAACTGCAACCATATCTGATACACTTTTCAACTGATTGGTGACTCTCATGATTCTCTACTTTTATTATAGCCACTTCTTATATCACTTATAAAATATTTTTCTATCTCGATACGTAAGACCTGACTTTTTTAAAAAAGTTTGAACATTTTGTCCCGCCTTACATCACCAACAGCTTTTTTTTCTAAATCAACAAACGCTATGAAAGTAACTTTGTTTTTCTTGATCGGTGATAAGAATTGATTCTCTTGCCGCACGGTTTTTTCAAAATTCAAACTGTAGCTACTGTATATTTTATTCCAACCCAAATAATTTACATTATAATGTCTGTCTCAGAATGTCGAGCAACAATTTCTTTTGTAAGTTTAAATATTGCAAAGTCTTATAGGCATTCAATCAGAACATTGTAGGAGGAAAACTGAGGCATAAAATTGAAATTCAGTGCGGGAATGTCAGTGTGGCAAGGAACAAGGAAACCAGTATTATACGCTTTGTAAACACTACGTTTCCGTCTACTATGATATTTTAGAATTACACTCTAGCTGCGGAGAGTAGTACTGCCGATTTATAAAATTTTGTAACAATTAGCTGTGTTATTGCTCAGCGTGATAATTTCATTCCAACTACCTCTTAATCTTTACTGAAAGACATACTTGAAAAAAAAAATGAGAAAATATTATAGATCATAACTACATTGAAATTTCTTATTTTACCAAATTTTATTTAGACTGCAAATTTCTGTAGTTTTAGCATCCGGTCTGAGGTCTTTGCTCAATTAGAATGTTAATTGATTTTTTTTTTTTTTTAAACATTTCTACGAAAAGACTGAAATGTTATCTATTTGGTTACTAGCAAACCGATCAATTTTGCTCGTCATTTTTGGTTTAATACTACTTCATTAAACAACGGGATTAATATGACAATATCTTCCATATAAGAGGGAGCTTATATTCACTTTGAATTTGATAGCTGCTAAAAATTAAAAAAAGTACCGGGTGTGGTGCGTGAACGGTTAACGTTCTGGCATCGTATTCGGGAGGGCGCGGGTTTGAATCCGCGTCCGGGCATCCAGATCTGGGTTTTCCATGGTTTCCCCAAGTCACTGCAGGCGAACGCCCGGATGCTTCCTTGAAAAGGCCATGGCCGAGTTCCTGCCCGTTTCTTGCCCTAATCCGATCCTGCCTCTAATGACCTTTCTGTCGCCGAGCCGTAAAGCCCTAGCAAAAAAAATTAAAAAAAGAGAGAGGGGCGAAAAGAGTAGAGAGAGAGAAAATGAAATTTGAATTGCGTTTCTGATTTCAGAGATTTTTTTGATATCCCCGCTCTCATCAGATGAACTCACTTCTGCACATATATTTTAATTTACGATTTTTAACTTTTCAATAGATTTTTTAAATAATTTTATGGACGGCATCATAGATCAAATACGAAAGATATTGAAAAACTGAACCTAATGGCTGAGCGTTAACGCTATGGCTCCGCATTCGAGACGAAGCTTGTTTGAATTCCTATTCGGCTATCCAGATTTGGATTTTCCTTCCTTTCTCCAAGTCACTTCGTGTGAATGGCGGGATTATTTCTTCCAAAACCCATGGTCCGAATTCCTTCCCATTCCTTGTCTCCATTCCCTTTCCACCTTTAATGACTTAGAAGTCGACGAATCGTAAATCCAGACGCATAATAAGAAATTGGTATAGTAATATTATTTAGTTTTTCGTCTCCTTGAAGATGGTGCGAACTCGTTATAGTCCACCTAACGTAACCAAACGACACTATTTCTACGATGTTGAAGCCCGAGAAGATTTTTTTCAGTGTTACCTCTGTGAAAGCTTTCATAGTTACGTGTGCAGTTTATTAAGAAGCACTCAGTTACGAGTCTTTCCTTAAGTATGTTATGTCCTGACGCAAGCAGGTAAGAGTCGATGTTATACCAAGTGAGTTTTTTATCTTGAGACAACTAAATATCTCGAAAACTACAAATCCGATCAAAAAAAGTGGGTAATAAAAATTGTTCGTCTCGACGGGGGACATCCGATGATACCAAATTTGACTCCCCACCCCCACCCCCTAGGGGTGGGGGAAGGGGGAGAAAAAAAACTTAAATAGGAACCCCCATTTTTTATTGCAGATTCTGATTCCCCGGAAAAAACTACCCCTATTTGACCCCCAATTCGAGTCATTTTGGTCGATAGATGGCGCTGCATTTCTCAGAGTTTTCTCATTACTTGATGTACTTCCATTGCGTTCACATCGTCGCTCATTTCTCAGAGTTTTCTCATTACTTGATGTACTTTCATAGCGTTCATAACATCTCTGATTTATTTACTTCGTTCTGTTGCACGTGTCAATGAGAATGCAGGCTATAACGTTGCAAGAAAAAATTGAAATGGTCTACATTTATGGAGAATGTCGCAAGAATATCGATAATGCTGTTGATCTTTATGCTCATCGTTTTCCAGACCAGCCTCGATCGCGCGCTTCTTTTTACCGTATTATCCAACAGTTCACTCAGGAGGGAAGTGTGCACACAAACAAACGAAAGCGGCGAAGGACGATAGCTGGAGAAAATAACGAAGTTGCAGTTTTAGCTGCAGTGGCTTATAACCCTCACATTAGTACTCGACAAATAAGTCGTGAATCAGGAATTTCTCAGACTACTGTTTGTCAGATTTTGCATCGTAGAAAATACCATCCGTTCCATGTTTCGTTGCATCAAGAACTTCACGGCAATGATTTCGATAATCGATTGACATTTTGCCGATGGTCGCTACAGAAAATACAAGAAGAACCCCATTTCTTTGCTCGAGTACTGTTTTCGGATGAATCCACTTTTACTAACCACGGCACCATTAATCGACACAACATGCATTATTGGAGTGTGGAAAACCCGCATTGGTTACGCCAAGTTGAACATCAGCGTCCGTGGAATGTAAATGTTTGGTGTGGGATAATTGGGGACAAACTTATTGGTCCACATTTTATCCATGGACATTTCAATGGGGAGAAATATCAACAACTCTTAGAGGACGTACTGCCAACATTGCTTGAAGACGTACCCTTAGACGTGCGACAAACAATGTGGTTTCAACATGACGGTTGTCCAGCACATTTTGCTGTAAGATCGCGGGAAGTGTTAGATCGTCTGTACAATCGTCGATGGATCGGAAGAGGAGGTCCAGTGCCGTGGCCTGCAAGATCACCAGATCTCACTTCGCCTGATTTTTTTTTTATGGGGATACTTGAAGAATGAAGTTTACAGTGAAGTGCCAACAACGCCTGAAAACATGATTGAACGAATTACCAACGCTTGTCAAAAAATCACGCCGGATATGCTTCTTAGTTGCGTCGAATCATTCCAAGAGCGGGTAAATAAATGCATCGATGTCGGTGGTGATATTTTCGAGCACTTGCTTTAGAATTGTTGTTAGAAACAAACACGTGAGAGGCGAGGGGACTCACCAAAAACAAGCACCCCGATGGTGAGAGGCGAGGGGACTCACCTAAATCTAGCACCCCAAAGGGAACAGAAAATTACTACGTCCACGTCGTTGTTCCTGGGTAACGCAAAAAGTAATGTTTGACTTTCGCTATCTGCTAAAGAATTTGCATCAGTGCATTTTGAAATAATGTCCATTCCCATCCCTCAAGTTTGGAGGTGGGTGGTGTTATTGAATAGTTTTTGAAAAATATCAATCACATTAACTTGTATTTTGCTGATCTGATGTGTATTTCACGAGATATCCTCATTTTTAAATGAATTTTTGCTTATTTTGATTTTTGTCGATTGCAGCGCCATCTATCGACCAAAATGACTCGAATTGGGGGTGAAATAGGGGTAGTTTTTTCCGGGGAATCAGAATCTGCAATAAAAAATGGGGGTTCCTATTTAAGTTTTTTTTCTCCCCCTTCCCCCACCCCTAGGGGGTGGGGGTGGGGAGTCAAATTTGGTATCATCGGATGTCCCCCGTCGAGACGAACTATTTTTATTACCCACTTTTTTTGATCGGATTTGTAGTTTTCGAGATATTTAGTTGTCTCAAGATAAAAAACTCACTCACTTACGCATAACGCAGTTGTAGGTTCGACTTGTTTAAAATAAATGCAAAAAAATAATTGTAAAAACTAGACTCGAACCGAGGACCACGCGTTTACAAGACTAGATGGTTAGCCACAAGCAAACGGAGCTCATGTTCACAGACGACTCATGCAGTGGGTAAACAACCTTATCCTGCCTCGGAAGTCAGTTACATTCAACTGGCATTAGACAATTATCCGAAATAATCTCTTTATAATCGTTTCAATAGTTTTGTAGAACTAAAAACTCTGGATCTTTGAACATTTACACCCACTTCTCGGACCACACACCCCATTATGTGTTGCATTATTGCAACTAATTAGCCACATCAATATATAAATATATATCGTTATAATTTTACGCTAATTATTTGGAATAAAATGTATAACTGAACCTCATTTTTACTGCGCTTTATTGCAATCTTGTTAATTACAACTTTAACGATACGTTTCACGATCAGAATTTAAGAAAAGTGTAGCTGGAACCGAATTTCGTCCGATTGGGGTATGGTCGGCGATATCTTGGCTAATATTATAGTCAATGCAGGGACAGGAAAATGCGTTACCTGTTTCGAGATCGGTCAATAGCTTTTTACTGAAATGTGGGGAATGATAAATGGACTACCAACAAGAATCGTCAATGGGCGGGCGGAGTCTTCCTGCTTTGTTCGAGGCTTGACTTAAGGAAATGAATAACAGATGGCGCTGAGTTGAATACGCGCAATGATGCCACATTGTGCGAAATAAGGGACTTAGACTCAGGCGCGGACAGTCAATTTTTTTGCCAAAGAGTGTACCTTCCGGATATACGGCGGATGGACTCCCATACTTTTGACGAAGGTGTGGAACGATTAATACTGCTCACAAAGTTCTGCCATGACCTTTGTTTGCTCTCCTTAATCACCCGGCGCGCCTTAGCTCTTGCTATACGGAACGCTGCTAGGTTGTCAGATGTTGGGTGCAACCTAAAATGCCGCAGCGCCCGTCTACGACCCTGAATAGCGTAGCGATATTCGTCGCTCCACCAGGGGACGGGCGTCCTTCACAGCGTTCCGGAGCTTTTGGGCATAGAAACGTCAGCAGCCTGGTGAATCACTTCTGCTAAGTGACTCACCTTCTCCTCTACGTTGTCACGTGGTTCCAGGATAACAGAACGGCAGAAAAGCTGCCAGTCCGCTTTACTGACGTTCCATTTGCGCCGGGCGTTCGCTCCTCTAATCTCGGAACCTAAGTGCATCCATATGGGGAAGTGGTCGCTTCCGTGAAGGTCGCGGTCCACTTCCCACTGCACGGAGTCCGCAATTGAAGGAGAACACAAAGAAAGGTCGATGGCAGAGGACGTACCGGTAGCAGCGGTGAAATGAGTCATTTGCCCTGTATTCAGGATACAAATTTCCTCCTGCTCCATCAATCTACCAACCACTCAGCCCCTGGGGCAATCGGTGGTGGAACCCCACACCGCACTATGGGCGTTGAAATCTCCCAAAAGGAGAAAGGGCCGAGTGAGTTGTCGTGTAATGCCAACCAGGTCGTCGTAGTCGACGGACAAACTGGGTGGCAGATAGATAGAGCATACGGTCAGTTGTATTGGACCGTGTATTTTCACCGCTACTGCTTGTAAAGGAGAGGTGAGAGCAACGGGTTCGGAGTGGACAGTGTTCCGAACAAACACGGCCACTCCCCCCTTCGCTCGATCACCCTCGGTATCATACTTTCGGTATGCGTCAAAACCTCTTAGCACAGGTTGATGTGTTGGTCTGAAGTGTGTCTCCTGGAGGCAGAGACACAAAGGATCAGACCGTGCTAAGAGTTGTAACTCCTCTTTGTGAGCTGTAAAACCGTTGATGTTCCACTGAAGTATGGGAGCCATCCTTACCTATTTAACCTCACCCGCCCCGGATCGGGTGGGTCATCGGTCACATCATGCCGAGGAACGGGACCAGACTCGTCCACCAGCATCTCCGTGTCTTCCTGTCCAGAAACGGTGACAGACATCTCCGACCCCGAGGACTCCTCAAAATCCTCCTTATCTTTTTTCTTCTTCTTCCTCTGCTTCTTACCCTTAGTCTCCCCACCGCTAGGCAGTCTGGGAGGGGAAGAAGAGGGGGACTTGACAAACTGGGTCGGATCAGTCTGTCTAAACTTAGGACCTCTTATCTTTTGGTCACCTCTATTACCACCGGTAGCTAATGGTATCGCTACCATTTCGATAGCACGCGGTGGAATAGGAGGTGCTGTTAACTTCAATGCTGGTGGGGTCTTTGTTACTGCTGCTGGACTGGTCGAGGTTGCAGATGTGTTGCTAGTGACATCCGCGGTCTTAGGTGTGATGACCTTGGTGGATTTTGCACCACACTTGCATTGACATGAGCACACAGTGCTTGTGCCCATGTCTGCAAAGGATGTCTGCGTAGCAACACTTTCTTTCCTGACGGGAGTCGAGACCATCTTGGCAAAGCTACTTCCAAAAATTGGAGCGGCGAGCGATTTCGCCTTTTTCTTTGCCTCTACATAAGGTATCCGCTCTTTGGTCTTCAACTCCTGTATCTTGCGCTCTTCAAGATACACTTGACACTCTCTACTCCAGGCCGGGTGCGACCCGGAGCAGTTGACGCACACCTGTGGGAGCGTGCAAGTGACACCCGGTTCATGTGCCCCCTTGCCGCATCTACCACAGGTGGGGTTGCCCTTACATGACGCCGTCATATGTCCGAACCTCTGGCACTGGAAGCAGCGCATCGGGTCCGGAACATACGGACGGACGTTCAGATTAATGTATCCGGCTTTAATACACTTGGGCAACACTGGAGTGTCAAACGTCAGGACGAAGGTGGCAGTCTTTTCAAGACTGCCATTTACCCTCCGTTGAATCTGACGCACCTCGACCACTTGCTGTTCTTCCCACTCCTTAACCAGTTCCTCAGTCCCTAAATCCATGATGTCCCGGCAGGTGACAACGCCTTTACTAGAGTTTAGGGTTCTGTGGAGTTCGCAACTGACTACGAACTCCCCGAGCTTCTCGCAATTAAGGAGCTGAGAAGCCTGCCTACTGGTGGTTGTTTCCAGCAGCAGCGTCCCGTTCCTCAGCTTTTTAACAGATCTCAAAGTTCCTACTAGTCCTTCAAGCCCTTTATTGATATAAAAGGGGGACACTTTTTCAAATGTCCCCTCTATCCTCTGCATTACAATGAAAGCGTTCGCTATTGAACAAACTTTCCTGTTACTACTGCATTCAGAAGCGGGAGGGCTATCAACCCTGGCCCGCTTCTTTGTATTGGGTGTATTTTTATTTTCCTGCGGCACACCCGTACCGCAGGTTTTTGGGGTTTTGGATTTTTGAGCCTGAATTTTGGTCCCACGAGTAAATCCAAAATAAAAAGGAATGCTCATACAACAGGGGTGCGCAGGTGCCCCTGAGGTCGCACGTTAGCGGGTGGTTTGCCTCACCACTCATCCGCCTCCTCGGCACGTGTCCGACCTTGAGGTTGAGGGTTTTTTTATAGAGGTTTGTACCGTCCTCGCGATCCGGGCGATGAAGCCAAGATCCCCGTTCTCCTAGGCACACAACGTTCCACCGCCACGCCCTACGGTGGTCGTTGAAGCATGGTAGGAGTTTACGGTGTGGGAAACTTGCGGCGCTCACAAGTTTCCAGCTCGGGCACCGCGGGTTCGCCAAACCCGTACCTGGCACTTGTGTACCAGGCCCCTGCGGGGCATTGAAAAACAGAAGTAGGGTGAAGATAGTAATGGGAGTTTACAACGTGTATATTGGTGATGAACGTGGAAAGATATTGGTGGGAGAATTAGCAGAGGTGCGTGGGAGGGTAAAGATGGCTATGACCACAAGCTGGAACTTAGGGTGTGGGTAAATTTTCTTTCATATGGAATGGTAATAGTGACTGGAATAAATTACCAAGAAAAATGATGAATAATTTACCAAAAACACAAAGAATTTAATGTTAAAATTAGTAGAGGGAAAAAGTAAGTGGGAAGAGAGAAGGAGAAAAATGGGTGTGTAGGATAATTATCATGGGAGAGTGTGCTCCATCGCAATTATATAAAATTAAACATATTTAGATTTTATCTTAATAATATTCCTTGTATAGCTTCTTAAAACTAAACGCACCGAAAATATTCTCATCAAGAAAAAATTGTCAATGTCTGGTTAATAAAGAGAGTCATTTCACATGATCTTCAAATATATCAAATTTTTTAATCTAAAAGAAATAGATTAGGAAAAACGGGACTTAAATGTATACAACAGATTTACTAGACGGGACCAACAATGGGTTTGTCAGGACTTAGTTTGTCCTATTGCGACTGCCAGCACATGTTGCGAACACACTATATGTGTACCTCCAGTTTGCAGACGTGGTAACTCACAACATGGCTTTTGTGTTTGCCCGGAGCTGTTTCCACTCTGCAATTGTTTGCCAGCGTGATCCTCAAGCGGATTACCGCTACTGATGGAACATTATCCCGTATGCGTGTGTCGCCGTCACCACATGCCTGTCACATAGCTGAGGGAGAAGC
>JARYHS010009803.1:0-36999 GCA_031002005.1 Vandiemenella viatica | reverse complement strand
TAAAACAATTTAAAATCCCTTAAAGTTTTTGGCAGTAAGTGGAAATAATATGAACTGCAACTTAATTAATATACTCGAATAACATCCTCGGCCGAAAATAAAATATTAATGTCATTTACTTAAAAGGCAATCAGTCCCCGAGATACGTATTCCTGAAAAGAGAGGAGAAAAGTATTTGTCACTTACCGATAACGTATTTATAATGTATCGGTTACCGGTAGTTAAGCGTTAATGTGTCGTTAAGCAGCAGTTGGGTAATTAGTAAATTTTATACAGTGGAGGGATTATGACTTCATAAAACGTTTAACGATCTTCTCTCTCAAGGCAGCCCGTAAAAAGACGTGGAGTTGGAAGCTAACAGCCAATTAATTCTGTACGGATGATGTCATGTTGAGCCTTGTTAGCTGTTGAATAAACAGGTAAACTCGTAGATGAGCAAGAGGACTGAATTAATGATGCAGAAAAACGATCCAACCGAAAATTATTGACAAGTATAAAGTTCATACTTTCAAATATTTAGTATCGAAAGATATTATTCTACGCTAGGGGCAACTGTTTCAGTCTTTCTAGAAGGAACATCTGACATTTTATATTAAAGATATGTATTCCCAGCAATACCACCTAGCGATTAATTTTTTATTATTGCTTAAATTGAAATTGATTTCTTCAGTAAGTTAAAATAAACTTGAAATTTTTTTGGAAACGGTTTAAAATTGAGTTAGATTCTTCATAATTTTTTTTTTTTTTTTTTTTTTTTTTTTTTTTTGCTGTCGTCAGTCTTTAGACTGGTTTGATGCAATCCTCCATCCCTATATATTCATATATTCTAATCTCTGTCTACCCCTACAGTTCTTATCTTCAACTGTTCCCTCCACTAACAAATTAACCAATCCAGCATGTCTCAAAATATGACCTACCAGCCTGTCTCTTCTTTCCGTAAGCTTCTTCCATAAACTTCTTTTCTCACCCATCATTTCCAAAACTCTTTCATTTCTTACTTTGTCTGTCCACCTAATTTTCAGCATTCTTCTGTAGCACCACATTTCAAATGCTTCAAGTTTCTTTCTTTCCGGTATTCCTAAAGTCCATGTTTCGCTACCGTAAAGTGCTGTGCTCCACACATAGAGTTTTAAGAAGTTCTTTCTAATTCCTAGATCAATATTTGAAACTAAAAGGTTTCTCTTTTTCATGAAGGCTCTTTTTGATAGTGCTATTCTGCTTTTAACATCATTCCTGCTTCGGCCATCGGTTGTAATTTTGCTTCCCAAGTAACAGAACTCACTCACTTCTCCTATTGCATCAGATCCTATTTTTATATTTAATCTGCTAGTATTGGTATCATTTCTGCTACATTTCATCACTTTTGTTTTACTTTGATTTATATTCAGTCCAAAGTCTTCCTTCAGTATTTTGTTCATGCCATTCAATAACTTCACAATATCCTCAGCCCTCTCTGCTAATAAGACAATGTCGTCAGCAAATCGTAGCATACTGATTTTTTCTCCCTGAAAACTTATGCCAGATGGAAATTTTTCTTTGACTTTCTTCATTGCTTCTTCTACATACAAGTTGAATATTAACGGGGATAGACTACAACCTTGTCTCACACCCTTTTTAACTGATGCATGTCTCTCGTGATTCTCTACTTTTATTACAGCCACTTGATTCTTATATAGTTTATAGAGTATTCTTCTATCTCGATACTTTAGGCCTGACTTCTTTAAAATTTTGAACATCTTGTCCCACCTAACATTATCAAAAGCTTTTTCTAAATCAACAAATGCCATAAAGGTATCTTTGTTTTTCTTGATCCGCCCTTCAAGTATTAATCTTAAAGACAGAATTGCTTCCCTTGTACCGCGATTTTTCCTAAACCCAAACTGATCTTCACCTACTATCTCTTCTACTACCCTTTCCATCCTTCTGTATATTATTCTGGTCAGTAATTTTGAGGCATGTGATGTTAGACTAATGGTGCGATAATTCTCACATTTGTCGGCTTGTGCTTTCTTTGGAAGTGTGAAGATGATATTTTTATTAAAATCAGTAGGAATTTCTCCTGTTTCATAACTTCTTGATATAATCTTTCGATTCCTTCCCCTCCTAGAGATTTAAAAGTTCTGCAGGGATCTCATCAATTCCAACTGCCTTATTTGCTTTCAAGTCATTCAGAGCTTTATTAAATTCTGTCCTCAAAACAGGATCTCCTAAGTCATCAATGTCGATATCGCCTTCCTTTTCCAATACACTATTGTTCAAGTCGTCCCCAATCATACAGTTTCTCAATGTATTCCTTCCATCGGTTAGCTCTATCTTCTGAGCTTAAAAGAGGTTTTCCCTTCGGCAGCTTTCAATGTTCATACCTCTTTTCTTCATTTCTCCAAAATTCTGTTTGATCTTTCTATATGCAACATCTACTTTTCCTACGACCATTTCCTTTTCTACTTCTTCACACTTTTCTTGTAGCCATTTTTCTTTTGCTATTTTGCATTTCCTATTTATTTGATTTCTAAATTGCCTGTACTGCTCTCTTCCTGCTTCATCCTGAGCATTTTTGTACCTTCTCCTCTTGATCCATCAGCTTGCAAAATTTCTTCTGTGATCCAAGGTTTTCGGGCAGCTTGTTCCCTAAAGCCTAAGGTTTCTTTGCCAGCTTTCATTATTTCGGTCTTTAATGCATTCCATTCGTCCTCGGTTGAGCTCCTTTCACAGTTAATTCTTAGACCTAAGTCTACCATTTCTGCAAATTTTTCTCTTGTGCTAGATTGTTTCAGTTTATTCACTTCCTAGTCTGTTCTGCTTATACTGCTTCCTTATTCGCTTGAATTTCAGGCCTGCACTTCATTACTATCAAATTAGTGGTCCGAGTCTATGTCTGCTCCATGGGTACGCTTTACAGTCTAGAACTTGATTCCTGAATCTCTGTTTGACCATGATATAATCTAGCTGATATCTGCCTGTATCCCCAGGACGTTTCCAGGTGTATATTCTTCTTGCATGGTTCTTAAACAGTGTGTTCGCCACTACTAGCTTATATCTTTCACAAAATTCTAGCAACCTGCTTCCTCGCTCATTTCTTTCTCCTAGACCAAAACTTCCTACAGTATTCCCCTCTTTTCCTTCTCCCACTATTGCATTCCAATCACCCATGATTATTAGATTTTCCTCCCCTTTCACATATTGGATTAATTCTTCAATTTCAGCGTATATTTTTTCTATTTCTTCGTCATCTTCCTGTGACGTTGGCATATATACTTGTACTAATGTGGTTGGGACGGGCTTAGTTTCTAACCTCATCAAAATAATCCTGTCACTAAATTGTTCATAATAACTCACCCGTTTCCCTACTTTCTTGTTCATTACAAATCCTACACCAGTGACTCCATTGACAGCTTGTGTGCTAATTATCCTGTGTTCCCCAGACCAGAAATCCTGTGCGTCCTTCCATTTAATCTCACTAATCCCAACAACATCTAACTTAAGTTGTTCCATCTCCCTTTTTAAGTTTTCTAACCTACCTGCCCTATTCAGACTTCTAACATTCCACGCTCCGACTCGTAGAATGTTTCTATCCATTCTGATGACTCCTCCCTGAGCAGTCCCCACCCGGAGATCCGATTGGGGGACTATTTTACCTCCGGAATATTTTACCCAGGAAGAAGCCATCATGATATATGTAATTTGAGAGGATTACATGTCCTCGGGATACCCTTTGGGTCTTTAATGCAGTGGTTTCCCGTTGCCTTCTGCATCCCCATGCCGTTGATCATTTCTGATTCATCCGCCTTTAGGGACCGTTTCCAACCCCAAGGGCAAGAGGGTGCCCTGAACCTGCTCCCCGCTCTTCCGCCCTCCTTTCGGAGGCCGTTGGCAAGCAGTGGGTGACTCCTTATACCGGGAATCTTTCAGTCGCCAGAGCCTCGTCCGTGCAAACAGGGTGCACCACGTGAAGGAGAGGTTGACATTTGGTTGGAAAAGACAAGTATAGTCTCTCCCAAACCCTTACACCCCTCTAACATCATATGCTTCAAGATTACTGACCAGAATAATATACAGAAGTTGAAAGGATAGTAGGTGAAGATCAGTCTGGGTTTAGAAAAAATCCGCGGTACAAGATAACCAATTCTGGCCTTAAGATTAATACTTGAATGGCAGATCAAGAAAAACAAAATCACGAGAGACATGATGGGGCGGATCCAGGATTTTGGTTTGGGAGGGGATTGAGTGGACTTTGGTTTGGGGGGGGGGGGACTTGGCTTGAGTGGATTTTGGCTTTGGGGGGGTGGTGGCTTGAATCAGGCAAGGGGCAGTCTTTACAGTCTCCTCGATTAGTGAAATGTTTTAGTTAAATCAGTAAAAAAGGGTGTGAGACAAGGCTGTAGTCTATCGCTATTAATATTCAACTTGTATGTAGATGAAGCAATAACGGAAGTGAAAGAAAGATTGGCATAAATGTTCAAGAAGAAAAAAATCAGTACGCTACGATTTGCTGATGACATTGTCTTGTTAGCAGAACATGCTGAGGATATGGAGAAGTTACTTAATATGAAGAACAAAATACTGAAGGACGATTTTGGACTAAACATAAATGAAAGAAAGACAAAAGTGATGAAATGTAGCAGAAATGATACCAATACTAATAGGTTAAATTTAACAATATGGCCAGATGCGATGGCAGTAGTTAGTGAATTTTGCTACTTAGGAAGAAAAATTACAACTAATGGCCGAAGCAGGAATGATGTTAAAAGCAGAATAGCAGTAGCGAAAAGAGCCTTTATGAATAAGAGAAATCTTTTAGTTTCAAATGGGCGAGGAAAGAAGTTTGTGGAAGAGTCTTGCAGAAAGATGAGACAGGATGATAGGTCATATTTTGATACATGCAAGATTGGTTAATTTATTAGTGTAGGGAACAGTTGAAGGTAAGAACTGCAGAGGAAGACAAGAGATTATAATATATGAAGCAGACAATTGAGGACTTGGGTTGTATGGGGTATGTTGAGATGAAAAGGCTAGCACAAGATAGGAATGGATGGAGGATTGCATCAAATCAGTCGAGAGACTGATGACAGCAAAAAAATAAATAAATAAAAAACAAAAATAAAAAATAAAAATAAATAAATTACTATTGTTAACTTAGTATAGGCCAGTACTTATAACATATAAGGCTACAAGAGAATATAAGCCATAAGCCTATACACCAAACTTGCTACAGAACATGAATATTTTATGGATCAGGCAAAAATCTGGTATTTCCTTGATCTGAGTGCATAGTTACTTACTATAACAAAATATATAGAGTTGCATGAAAGAGTGGTATCTTGACGGACCGTGGTATGTGCCGATAACAACTGATTGAGGTGGTTAATGACATATAGATAGTTAAGGAATTAGGCCCGTATAAGTTAATAGTCCGCAGTATTATTTTTGACATTTCACTGTCGCTGCCCGAGTTGAATGGCACACGCGCAGACAGCGTCAGAGAGCGAGTATCGGCTGCGCGGCAGACAATAGTGTTGCGATACGCGGCACAATAGGCACAGTAGTTAGCGCCACCTGGCGCCTCGGCGATCAATGGGCCCGCCGCAGCTGTGCCTCACCCTACAACAGCGGGGGTGGCAAACAAAGGCAGCAGACCGTGTCCATCATGGCATTGCAAATATCTCCATGATTTCAGTTGTTCAGCCGTCACCAGATCAGGGTACATTATGAAACTTTTACTGTTAATGATAGAGTATCGATGCCAAAAATCGACTTTATTTGTTGAGTAAGAGTTAAAAATCTATTAATTTAACAAAATAGAATCGTTAAGATTCTTTTCTTTCCTTATGGCTTTACACATCGTCGACTTCATTAGAGGCGGGAAAGAACTGGGAGCGTCTTGTGACGCGAAACACTAATTACAGAACTAATTAATTCGTCATCAATAAATAGTTTCCCATGTTTCGCTGTTGAATGAGTCAGGCGGAAACTACCACGAGTTGCTGTTTCTCGATCAGAATTTCCTTTCTTAAACAATATCCAGTTTTCAAACATTCATATTTTTCGCTAACTGCTGGCTGCCTATAAATTTGGAGTGATTCTGAGAACTTTTAGTCTCGTAATGACGTTTTTAATGTGTTCTTTGAGGACTGATATTGTTTCATTCAAAATTATACACGCCACTTTATTACTTGAGTCAATCCTGAAATATCGATATCTTTAAATTTTCTGCACTCACTATCTATCTTTTCGTTTATTTTCCCTGTTTATCCATAAAAAGACTTAATTTCAAATCAAAATAATTTCTACAGTCACAATTAAACACCGTATTTTCACTAAGAACTTTTAAAACCCTCCACTGGCACTATATTTCACTCTCCAGATCGCACTTATCCCTCTGAATTCACTCTTTGAAACTCTTGGTTGTCTCCTCGGTGCGTAGAATATATTCGAAAACTATCGACAGTACTCGAATCTTCCAAACAAGTGATTAGGCAGCAGAACTTTTCCAGAACATGCTCTAGCTCTGCTACTCGCTACGAGATGCCGTTGTATACTTTGAGTAACCAAAGATAATTTACACTTTTGCCTACTTCCACTGCTTTCTAAAAGAGGGCGCTGTACAACTGTAGCTTTACCACGTCTCCACTCTTCCCAACATGTCACTGCTATACATTTAGCAAGTAGTCTTAACAATGCATAACACACCACATGCGCATCGGCCACCTCCGCCGCAATCACATGTCCATTACGTACCAACTGAAATGTATGTTAGTATTTTGCGCCATTTAGGTATTAACACCTGCTTCTTAGTGGAGGAGTTAGTTTGGCCCTTATCCTAAAATGAATGGAGGCCTCTGATCTATACCATATTATATTATCGTTATTTATTATTATCAGCTACAATGCACACATCTCCAGGTAGCAAATTCCCTAAACACATACTTCTGTACTGCACAAATTTTCACTTTAAACCTTTTGTTAGTTTGAGGTAAAGTGTTCAGCACGTTCCTGGGTAATATGTAACGGTCCTTTCACTTACAAGGTAATTACAACCGGAGGTTTCAACTGTTACAACGAACAGATAGGTAGCTGAGCGTGAGCTATTTGAATGAATAGTTTCTGCTTTGGTGTGGCCAACATATATCCAGGTGGGAGCTCCGTTGCGTAAACCCACGGATTCCGTCGGTTTGTATATCGATTCGTTGAGTTTAGTGATTCCCAGCCGGTGATTCCTGATATTACACGCGGGCAGTAAACTAACTCCCTGCGGAGAATTTTTTCCTCTCGGGCCTCGTCTAGAGCTTCGTGTTCAGCTGGAAACATCATCTTGGTTAGCTACAGCGTAGGTGCCTCGGGAAGTTCTACAAACATCGTCACCTGAAGGACGAACGCTAGATCAGACCTTTACCCAAAACTCTCTTTGATAATCCAAACGAGCTTCGACCAAAGCGAGACACTTGCTGTTTAAAGATTCCGTGAATTAACCGGACGGTCACAGGTGTACACAACCGTCCACAATACGGATGATTTGACTGATCATTTCCAGTTCGGGTGTGATGTAACAATTATACTATAGAAATGTAATTTTTCGTGGAATTTCATCTCTATCTTCTGCTCAGATGGTAATGGATTTTCAGTGTTAAGGATGGAAGGTAAATTCATACCCTCTACTCCTCAGCCTAACAAGAGCCTAACAAGTTTTCTGTTTACTGTAATTGTATTTGCGATGTCGGTAATTGAGGAGCGATCCCAACATTCGGCTAGATGATTATGGAAAACAGCCTAAATATAGTAATAACAACGGCCGTTAGGAGGCGGGAACTGTGTTCGCGCCATTCTTAGCAAATGCAGTTCTATTCGACGCCGTTTCAACACACTCAGAAAACTTCTCAGTTAAATAAGAGCAGTATTAGATTTATTTCGTAATAGATTTGAACACCATATTTTGATGATAGTATGACGGACAAATTTGTGATATACACTACCAAGGAACACTGCTACGTACTACAGTCCACTTCACGAGTTTGAGTTTGTGTTTTGAATTTTTGTATACAAGCAATAAACGCTTCGCAATCCTTAAATTAGAAGTTACAACATTTGTCATGGCGATAAATAAGAATAGTTCTATACTTTACCTGATCTGCAGGCAAATTGTGCATATAACTGTATAACGTGAACAGATTCCGGAACGTCTGTGAAGAACTGTCGTTAGCTTATAAGTACAGTGACTGAATGGTAAGTCCGCAATACTTTCAAGGTATCCACAATGCGTTCGCCAGGTGGTTAGAAATATCTGTTCTCTGACATAGTAGCACCTTACATGTGCTACGTGTAAATGATCCGTCGTTCTTATTCAGTTACTTGGTTCAAGTTTTATGCTTCTGGGTTTACACTTCGTTGACGTCGAGGCTGTTAGAGACGGGAAAGGACTGGAGGCAATGAACGAGAAGGCATTCGGCCACGACATTTTGAAGAAACCATCGCAACATTCGCCGGGAGTGATTTGGGGAAACTATGGAAAACCCAAATCTCGATGGCCAGACGGTGATCCGAACCCGCGTCTTCCATAAAGCGAGGCCAGAGCGTTAACCGATCACCCACCACGCTCGGCGGTTTAGGTCTTCTTAGGAAGTGTATCTCCCGTTTTTTTTGCACGCCACGATGCTCGAATAATTCCTGACCCCGTTCCAACATTTACTTGTTTGTAATATCCCGGTTTCCGATTCTGAACGTAAGAGTTTGTTTCCATTATGTTACATCTTATTTTGTTCCTCTCAGTTTTTCGCAATTCTCAGCGTGGTTAAGCTCACACACAAATCAATGTCATTTTTTTTTATCCTTATCACTGATCTATCTACTAGTTTGATGAAATTCGTCCTTTCCTCTTATGCTGAGCAAAGTTGTCCTCCATGACCTGTTTCCCTTATTCCTGTCTCCGCGATCGTCCAAGGTTCTCCTGTGGTCACTCACCTAACAAAGTAACCAGTGGCGCAGCACACATTAACACACACGGTCGCTCCTAGCGGTGACTCGTCCGGAATCAGTAATTGTGTTTGCAGTGGGAGTGCTCGACAACAAGCAGGCCGGTCCCCCACGCAGCTCCTACACAGTGTTCTTCTCAACTACTGTGCAAACACGCGGTCGCCCCCACACCGCACGATCAGCCAGCTGTTAATGAACCTCATTAACACGCGTCACAGCCGGGGTAGTTGCACCGTACCTCCCTCAAAACAAATGCTGGGCGCGGTCCATACAGGATTCTGCATAGAAAGCAATATTTGTGCACTCTCAACGCCAATGGAAGAGCTTGCTGGACAAGTAAATGAGTGTATCCTACCCATCTCTCTTCTCTTACTGCTTCTACTGCTACTTGTGGTGGGTGAGCGGTAACACTCTGGCCTTGCATTCACGCAACGCTGGTTCGAATCTCAACAAGATTTGAGTCTTCCATGGTTTCCCCAAATCATTCCAGGCGGGTGTTGGGATGGTTCCTTCAAGACTTCGACGAGACGTAAAGCAATAAGCAAAAAAAAAAAAAAAAAAAAAAAAAAAAAAAAAAAAAAAAAAAAAAAAAAAATATTGCTACTGATGGCATGGCGAATAGAAAGAATGCTAATGACTAGGTCATCGAAGGAGCCTAACGCTCAAACAACACCAAGAAACAGAGTCAAAAGCTAAAATAAATGTAAAATTACCAATTATGTCTTCAGTTTTTGCTAGGAAAGAAAACACATCATTTTTCGGTGTGGTCTCCATTATTGAATAAAATCTTCTCGAGCTTCCCACAGGGAAAGATGGAACCAGACTCAGCCTCCAAAACGTCGCCTCTTAAGGACGCGCTCTTCTGGTTGAAAGCTGAAGAAGATTTTATTCATCTGATTCACCGAGGAAGCCTACATTCTTTCCATCTATTATTTTTCAAACTAGTTGTCCGTCGTAATTTCGTTCATACTGACTGTTAAAATACGAACCATTTTCTTAAACAATGATTTGGTAAGGACGGAATCAAGCTTTGAACGAACGACAGAAGCGTGCGCAGAAGAACAGTATGTATAGTACAGGTACAGTTTACATTGGTTTGCGGTCGTAGTAGAGAGTAAAAAATACAACAGTTTACAAAATTTCTTTGCAAGCAATGTTTCTTTCAGACTGCCAACACAAGAGGAAACGTCTAGCGTACAGCTAGTTACCCGCGAGAAATGCATCTGGTTTTGAGGTTAACGCCTACGGCGCATATAATTTGTTTCTACGATTTATCGCTCGTCTGGTGAAGCAGATGCTCTCATTCCGTCTAAACTGAAAATGTTTAGGAATGATGAATATAAGCTAATTCTACGTAACCCGTCGCAATTTGTGCTTCGATCGGATTCCTCTGCGTAATTTTGTAGACCTATTCGAGGAAACATGTTTGGAATACCGACGTTTGGTCTGATTCTAGTAGACGGGCTGAGTTCGGAGAATTCAGAAATTTTACTGCGCTGCCGCTGGCGTCATTTCGATCATCCACGGTGCTTATTGAAGTATATCCCACACAATTTTCACCAATTTCGAACAAAACGATCTTACCGATTCTACAATCTTGAAAGTACATGCACTATTAGCAGAAGTTTTATAATTAACTTTCATTCTTAATTGCCTGTATTTCTCTGGGAAGAGTTGTTTTATTTTATTTTTCACAAAAAAAGGGAAAAAAGTGATATTAGTAATTTTTGCTTTGTTTCCATTTTGTGTATTTATTATTTTCAGTTTTACTATCGGTTACAGGAAGACTTCAAGAACTGTATTCAAACTGCTAGAACAAGATAAGTTGTTTAAAGAGTAAACGACACCACAGGAGAAAGATGGGGAGGGAAAAATAGAGTGATGACAAGGGCTTCGTTCATTTATGTCGGAGCGACGAAAATACCTCATGCAACTCCTGCTGACGGGCTGTGTGATGGCTGATGACTTATGGCGTGCCTAATCATTCCACGATTAATTTAATACGTCTGCGTTTGACTACTAGAATCTGTCCATAAGTCAATGTCAATTCAGTTCAGTAAACAGGTTGTTCATCTCAGTTGACTGCGGCAGTTACATCATAGCTGATTGTGAAATAATCATGCCGATACAAAGTTGGTAATTTAGCATAGTTTACTTTTCACTGTTATTTTGGTTTTGTTACCATCACCACCAGGCAAACATCAAGTTGTTTTATTGGAGCCAAACAGCCAGTAATATTAAAGCCAAAAGCACTTCTGGGTTGAGAACTGATAAGAAATTCTATTGCAAGGGATACTGCTAAAAGCGTTTGTGGTCTTTCTAAGGTTAATAAATCGTGTTACATTAAATCTTTATTACCATCAGTAGAATATTTCAAGTCGGAGGATATTGCTCACTTCTTAGGATAAAAAATCATAAGTTATATTGCATATCATTTGTATTGGGATATGTGACGTGTAATTCTGCGAACTTATCAATGAATTTTCTGTACGGTACATTAGGCATAGCTTAGATCTTAATGGAATTCTGGATGTTCTAATAACGATTTCATACACACTCCGGTCACAAGTTTTTTGCACGCACCATTACGTGCTGACGAAAGAAAGTTTTCGTTTGATATCTTCTTTTGCATCAATTAAATTTTTTTACTGCCGCGTGCGTGCGCAGAATTCCGAATATGGCTTAGGAGGTAATTTTCCGGCAGTGATACCACGACGCTGTTAATACGTGCCCCGAATGCCGAAAGCAGTAAAAGTTTTACGACTCAGCTGAGCTCCAGATTTGGAAACACGCATTTCGGAGCCCGAGCCTCGGGCGAGTCTGCAGCTGCGAGTATATTTACTTGACGCTTTTGTTGCCGCAATATTATCTTACATCGTTAAGGAAGAAGGCATTTATATTTTCAGGGTCAAGTTTTTATCTTTGTTTGAACTTCTCGTAAAATCGTTTCAGTTATACAATGAAAAATTTATGTCTCACTGTCTCATCTGCATTCCACTCTTGTATTTCCCGCCAAAGGCTAATGTAGTAAGTAACACATTGAGACAAGACGACACTGGACCGAAACCATACGTGCCCGCGGCCGGACGACTTCGCCGCCGACAGTGCGCTTGCTATCCACCGAGTAGTAGACTGGTGCAGACGGAGCGTCCATACACTATGTGGTTCAGTCTAGGGGGAGGAGGGGTTGGGCAAAATGTTATGCTGAGCTACGTGGGGGGAGGGTGATGATTCAAGACACGTAGTTTTTCGTTCGTATTTTTTTTTTTTTTTAATTGTATTTACGTCTCTCAACAGCGAGGTCTTTAGAGACGGTCGTTCGTATTATTTGTCACAGATAAAATAAGGTACAGAACACACAACAGCATGTGAATATTTATTTCCGTCATTTAATTATCTCCGCATGCAATTTACGATAGTATGACTAGAGAAAACAATACAAAAGTTTTTCTGGAATCAATGGGGAAAGAAGGTAAGTGCCTCGCTCGGGAGGGGGAGTAGGATCTTCAGGAAACCTTAGAAAAATTAAATATGCATAGCCAGACAGGTTTGCTATCTCCTTTCGCTTAGCAATTTAAGGGTCGTCGAAGTGTCGAAGTGACTAGAGCCAGGAGGGCGATTGTTCTTGTCCTTTGAGTGTTGCTTGTGGTTCGTTCCTAGAGCAGACCCACGTGCTGATCTATGAGGATCCAGAAGCTTGTCTCCATCCGAGTGCTCAGTGCCGATATGAAACCGTTGCTCTAAATTTCCTTACCAGTTTTGATTACTGAAATATGAACAGACATTTAAAAAAAAAAATACTAACTTGACAAACTCACTACTACCGCAGTTGTCGACGTACGTCAGTGCAAACGACACGGCCGTTTCACTTCCGTACAACAATTAATAAGAGTAAGGTATGAAGCACCAAAAATACATTAGCGTTGTAACAAACGCGCTACTTACAACATCTGACTGATTCCCTCCCGCTTAGACCAAACTTCTGTAACCTGTACAACAGTATTTCTCAAACTTTTTAGCTCCCTCGTCAGAAAAAACTGCAACCCCCCTTTTTTTTAGCTAGGGGGCATCCATAAATTACGTGAGGTGTTTTTCCGGATTTTTGGACCCCCCCTCCCCCCTGGTGAGATTTCGTGAGATCTGGCCGGAACCCCCCCCCCCCTCTGGTGAGATCTGGTCCGTGAGAACCCCCCCCCCCCTACAAATCGCCCTAGAAACTTTTGTAGGCCTTTTTTATTTTTTTTAGGTCACACCCTAACTTTTTTTGACGAAATACCCTCCTAAAATCGACTTTGCCGCCAATTTGAGACCTTTTTTTTTTCTCTACTGTCCCCAAATTTTTCCCAAAATCTCACGTGAGATTTCCGCAGACCCCCCCTCTCCGTTGGTGAGATCTGGTGAGATTTCGCCGGACCCCCCCCCCCCCTATTTCACCTCACGTAATTTATGGATGCCCCCCTACACTACTAGCGACAATGGCCAATATTCATGAGACAGCCAGTCCGCGCCATTACGTAACTCTTGTCGCGATGCCCCTACGATCACGTGGCGACCCCTAGGGGTTCGCGTACCCCACTTTGAGAGACACTGCTGAACAACGTATGCTTGGCCACACACCTCATTGTTCCGTTCTAGCAGGTAAGCAGCAGTCACCTCACGCAGTAAATGATCCAAATCTCGACTCTGTTCGCGCTTTTATTTTAAAGTGCAGTCCTGGACTCCTGGATGGCGATTAGATTCTATATCAACTCCCGGAAAAGCTTCACAGTCAACAATTTTTTTTTTCTTCTGTATATCTGTTTCATTATGACGTATATTATATATCTGCATAATGGCCATAGCTTACACTAACTAACCTTCTTGGAAATTGGGAAACTCATAGCTAGATACCCAAATCGGAATTCAAAATATGTACTCGCGCATGTCGTCTTCCATCTGAGACGAATGTGGTTGAAATTAATGTGATTGCTGTTACCCACAATAAAGCGTAGCAAAAGGCTACTACCCGTCACACAGTTTGGAAACTCAACAGAATCATTCAGATCTGTTAACCATGTGTTACTTCAAGTTCAGTTCGAGTACTGAATCTAGTCTCGCGTTAACAAAGAAAAATTATTTCAAGAAATTTCGTAAATTCGAAGCTTCAAAATTCGGATAGAAAAAGTGCAACGTAATGTATCAAACAGCTCGTAATATTAAACGTACGCATACACAAATTATTTAACTTAACTTGATCACTAAAATATATCGCATGTAATGAAAGGATAGACATACATTTAAATTTCGAAATCGAAATTATCCACCATTTCAGCTTTTTATGCGTACTACGTTAAATGTAGAAAGTAGGAAAATGGAATATATCGAATAGGCAAAAAATGATAAGTAATTAAAGGGTTGACTTGATTCGTTTGTAAATGTCTCGATTAATGGAAGGACATTTAGAGTTTTAGTGGAGTGATTAACTTCAATATGTTGCATTCAAATAAAATAAATTTTCCAGTTATACTGTTTCGGAATCGTATTATAATTCCGATTAGCTGTGTGTTGTCGCAGGGTTATTAAATAAAAATTTGTCAAAAAACGAAAATGAAATTACTGCTAAATGATGATTAGGAACGGTGATCGCTTAAGTGCGACGTCTATTGTAATTCTTATCACTGCAGTCGAAGTACCATGTTGCTCACAGGGATAGACACTTCAATGTCAAGACGTAATAATTTTATTCCGTGATTAATATCAGTTAATCCTTACTGTTTTGCAACACTAGTAAGTAGTCACCACATAGTACAAAACTGATTCTAATTTTAATTTCTTCAAAGGCTATGGAGTTTTAGCCTATAGAAATTGTTTTGTATGAGGCAGTTACTGTTTCTTCCATCAGTCTGACAGTCGCTTGTGAGTCACATATCAGCTCGGTGTGATGAGACAAGATACAGTTATCAGGAGGGATCAATCGTAATGGACAGTGAGCAAACAGCCACGCCACTAAAAAAAAAAAGTTTATTTGCAGAAGCGGATTAGAATCGAAACTACGACTCGACTTAAAAAGAAAACCACACAATACCTCAATTAATATAGTATTCTCAGCTAACAAGTCGAGTGAACACTGTGTTTGGTCTCGCTTACTAAATAGTTGTAAATATAAGGAGTTTCGTTGAAAATTGAGAGTAAAAGTCCATGGAACATTAAGCAGCACGGAAAAAAGAATCTTTGGTAAACAGATTTTGTTTTTAAAAATAAAAATAATAATAAATGGTGGTTAGAGGCCGATATACGAAGATAGTCGAGATCTGACGTGACGACAGTAAAATTGAAATTAATACTTAAAAGAATGAGCCTGAGGGCAGTGAAGAATAATAATATCATGAAGAAATTGTAATTGATGTATTCAAATAGAATAATAAGTACCAAAAGAGATATATAAAAGTAACTAGTAACTGCTGAATTGTGAATTTACAAAAAAGTGGTCGATGTTTGCAAGAGTAATTGAACTTATTCATGAGGTAATTTTTTCAACTGTGGTTATAGACCCAGTATGGAAGATATGGATGGTATGTAAAATACTGGAAGAGAAATGATAAATTTAATTATTTTTAATGCTTGAAATATTATAATACCTGAATTGTGAAGGTGAATGGCACACTTACGAATATAAACATGCAGTGGTACGGCGGACACCCCTTAGAAATTTGATTCACGTGAGCGAGAGAGGGACTACTGGATATTTCGCCGATACAGTCTCAGTCGGCATCTACTCATGAAGATGGTAACTGGGCGCTGAATCACCGAAATGGCCCGCATGAACCCCGAGTTCACCCGACTTATTACTCGACGGCATCATGTTAGTACTCAACGCCGGGAAAGACTTGGTTCTTAGTTACCTACAATGCCTTATCGTCTCGTTAAGTGTTTATGACTTATTTGTGAAATTGTGAGGCTATGCTGACATACCGTTAGAAAAGAAGAAAAGTGCGTAGTGTAATCTTCCAGTATCCTCATACGAAGAACAACGAGTTCATCGTTCAAAATTCCTGCAATCGAATGGTTGCGTGTCAGTAGAGAAGGGTACATCTGTCACAACTCACACGATGGCCTCGAAAATTTTCTTTTCGACTTAAATACAACCAACGAAATCATAGCTTTGACATAATAAATCAAGTTTCAAGCAATGACTAAATTTTCATT
Source organism: Vandiemenella viatica (assembly GCA_031002005.1). Classification (NCBI taxonomy): domain Eukaryota; kingdom Metazoa; phylum Arthropoda; class Insecta; order Orthoptera; family Morabidae; genus Vandiemenella; species Vandiemenella viatica. The sequence continues at coordinate 20,850 of JARYHS010009803.1, read as the reverse complement.
AATTACGTTAAATTATTCGAGATTTTATGTTTAAATTGGTATAGGTAAAAACATTTGAAGTGTGACAACGGAGAATTTCAGGCTTTTCTTTACATAGAATGGTTCTCGAGTACACCACCAAATTATGTTTACTAAGGTAGCGTCTATAAACTAGACAGCTCGAAGCTGAGTAGAAAGCTATGCTGGTCTAAGTGGGAAAGGGGGAGGAGAGGGTTCCGAGCCAAGCTACGTAGCTTTACATTCATTTTATATGTTACAGATAAAATAGGCAACAGCATCTGGATATTTTTTCCTTATTTTAGTTACCCTATACGAAGTGTGACTATAAAGCAACGAGACTATCGCTGTAAAAAATTGTCTTGAATTTATAGATACCTAGTTATTATCACCTTTAATATACAGCCCTCCTCTATACCTACAACGTTCCATATAAAGTACTGACTGTCTTCTTTTGTGAGCTCCTTCATGACGCGTGACACTTTTACTAACACAGCTTCGACGGACTGAAATATTGTTCCCTTTACTGCAAATTTGACCTTGCCAAACAGATAAAAATCACATGGTGCCAGGTCAGCGAATAAGGTGGATGGTCCAACACTGGGGTGTTGCATTTCACTAGAAACTTCTTCACAGACAATGTAGAATGAACCGGGGCGCTATCTTGATGGAGAACCCAGGATTTGTTCTTTTACAATTTGGATTGCTTTCTTTCTTAATTTTTTTACAGAGTTGAGCAAGAATCTCAAAGTTAGATAGCTGACGGTCAGATCGAATAAGATTATCGACTTTTTAATATATTCATCGTTTTTTTGGCGTGGAATGAAGACCGGAGGTGACACACCTTCAGCTTCATGGAAATGCTTAAGCCACTTAAAAACGCGTGCCCGTGATAAACATTCACTGCCGCACACCTATTGTAATAAAAGATCATTTTCAGTAGTGTTTCCAAGTCTTACAATTAATTGCTCTATGATCAGTTTTCCGTCAAAAGAAAACAACAGCTTTTTTACGGCCAGACTGATTTGTTTATTGACACGGGAGGTGTTGCATTCGAAAGAGAAGGCTTCTCTACTCAGCAGTCAGTCCTTAGCCTTTGGCGCAGGCGTAAACCTCTGTAGAGGCATCAGTCTCGTTATCTTATAGCCCCACCTCACACACTGACAGTGGCACACATGCGTGTGACTTGACTCGGGACCGGCGCATTAAGCGACCGAAAACGTTAAATTTATGGTACAGTACATTTACTCAAATTCGTTTTCAAAGCCAATGAAAGCTCATACTGTTTTAATGATTTAAAAAAAATCTGTTTCATTCGAATTTTCCGCGGGTCTCTACACTGCTCTTTGATAAAACAATTCTAATTTTGTTCTGTCACGTGAATTACACTGCATCTTCACTTATAGTACTCCCTGCAGTGTTGTTTCAAGTTTAAAGTGTCGTGTTAAGTAGCGCTGAACGATAAACATTACAAGGCTTATAGAAAATGTTTTTTCCAGCGAGTTTTTAGTGTGTAAAACTGCATCAGTGAACTAAGCAGGACAGAGAATTACACCCTGATGATTTAGAAAGAAAGGTGACAGAACTGCAGCAAAAGAAAAGAAAAAATGCAGCTCTTTTTAGGTTTCTTTTACTTGGCATGTAGACTGTAGTTTGTTTTATGTTATCAGTTAATAAGAAATGATGAATAAGACTAGGTGAATGTTTTTGGTAGCACCTCAAACGGAATAGGATCCTTGGCTGTACCTGAAGACAAGGTTTTCCAAATAATTGATCGTTTGCATTAGTTGCTACTGTCGCCATTTCATTGAGAATATTTATAATTATGGAAAACTACACAAAGAATATTAGTAGTGTTCATTACATGCGCAATAATTTTATAGATAGTCTGGTAAGAGAAAACAGCACAACATGTCTTCTGGAATTAATAAGGAAAAAACTACGTTTACACGGGGAGGTGCAGGGGGAGTGGGGTGTAAAGGCAACATCCACATCAGACTACCTATGAGGAGGGGGTGGCTCAAAAGAGGCCAAAGTGGAACCACGTAGTTTATGGACGCTTCCTAAGAATAGGTCGCCATCACCTGACGATTGTCTTATATGAAGCGATCGAAACGTTGTACCGAGCGTGGTGGGTGAGTGGTTAACGCTCTGGCCTCACATTCTGGAGGACACTGGTTCGTATTCCCGTCCTTGTATCCAGATTTAGGTTTTCCATGGTTTCCGCAAATCACTCCAGGCGAATGCCGGGATGCTTCCATCAGAAAGGCCATGGCCGAATTCCTTCCCCAGCTCCCATCCCACCTCTAATGACCTCGAAGTCGACGAGTCGTAAAACCATAAGTAAAAAAAGTTGTAGGTAGAAAACAAAATTCGGAGATTTACTCACGAACACTTGTATGCAAGCAACTGATGGAGCCGTAAGTGGAAATTTCAAAATTATTTTTTGGTTTAAATCTGCCGTGCCGCCGAGTTGCAGCTGTGCAGACCGAGCGAGACTTGTCCGGCATTGTCGCAGATGATAAAGCGGTGCTATAAATCGTGCGCCACACGTTACGGCCCCGTCGCATCGATCACCGAATTCTATTAGTGGTGGCAGATAGCGCTTTACGCAAACGGCCGCCAGGGTTATCCAACAGGCTGTTTCGCAACCACGGCGCCTGTAGGCTGTTACGACCCATTAAGGGGGCCGTCAAACACACTCCGATATCAGTCAGAGATTTATGCCTGTTTTTCGGTAATTGGTTAAACGGACAATAAAAGTAATTGGCTGAGCTGTTGGTAACTCATTTATCTCCTGTACAAGGTCGCGACCCCTTCCGCTGATAACAGAACGTGACAGTTAGCCCTCGACGGCACAACTGTTTCGCTCTGAGTTCTTCCGATCATGAGATGTTCTTCATTTCACGGTTCAGCGTTGCTGTCAAATTGTATTTTAAACAGTAGAGACAGCGCTTGTCACAGATCCAATCATTTTAAGCAGTGGCGGCAAAAAAGGGGAGAGTACATGCCAGCTATAACAAGATACAGCGCTCACTGCACGCTGCGCTGTAGAGGAACCGTCGGCGTTCTTATTTTTCACGACCGAATGTTTTAATCAGTTACTGATTTAACCCCAGCAACACAGTTTTTTCTCTTTTAAAATTTTGTCAGTTCGTAATGTGACAAGTATTCGATATACTTTTATCAACTTCAGCATCGCAGCACATTTAATTTTCAAGCGTAAAACGAGAACAATTAGGCTGTTCCGCTACATCCATAACTGGAAGAGACATACAAAACGAGTAATCCTACCAACCCAGATTCAGTACACAGACATACAAAGTTTTCAAAATTTGGTATATGTAACACTAGGATCATAGCAAGGTAGAATACTAAAGAGTAGCCGATGACATATCTGTCATACGCCATCGCTTAGAGCATTTTTGCTAAATAATTGTTAACTAGTTTCTGCGTGACATGTGAACAGGAACACAAAAGAAAGAAAAAAATTAAAAACTTTGCGGTTTGGATTTCTATCATCACAAATGTACTGTACATAGCAATTACACTTTTTGAAATAAATTTCATGTTGAGACACAAGTTTTCCGCATGAATCTTCTTTCCGTGGACAACTAACTTGAAATACGACACAAAAATTGATGACGCTTTGCATGCAATAAATTCGGTGACGTTACCGAGCGAAGTTATACAAGAGTAGAAGCCAGTGATAAATCACGAAACCGAAAAAAAAAAAATTGATCATCATCTGCCAGCAAAATAAATTATCATTCAAAAATTTCACAGCATTGAGGTAAAATACTTTCAAGATATAATACTGTTAGATTAAAAAAATAATGATACCTTTGTTTTTTATTGAATATAGCGTCACGTCTGGCGCGTGGTCCTAGCATATGCTTCTAGTGTTTCTATAATAACTATGCAGCAGTGCCACAACAGCCATCAAGTCAGACACTAATGTTAAAACACTTACTATGCATAATGACGGTAATATTTCTCGTTTTAAAGATAAGCAATATCTTCTCTTGCGCTCATTAGAAGCGCATAATATTTTGCGTCTTTAGGTGCGTTTATTGTAGCAGTGTTATCGTCAGAAAGTAAGGGCGTGTGGCATTATTGGTCGCTGGTTTGTCAGAGTTTCGATTTGCCGCGCAGGCGCCTCTGTTGTGGTTGTCCTCAACCTTACCTGGTATTCCTACCGGGTAAAGAGGACTTACAGTTTAAAGAAGAATCCCAACCACGGAAGCGTTCTGGCGTTGTGCTAGAAGTGAAGGTCGCGTTAACGGCCTTTGAAAATCTTTACCCAGACAGGGATTCGAACCGAGGACCTTTCGTTCTCTAGTCAGACGCTTTGCCTACTGGGCCACCAGACTATTCAGTGTTATCGAAGATGCCAAGTGACTCTGCCATCTCACTCAATTTGGACTGAAAGCATGCGGCTCGTACCTCCATTTCTTCCCTAAAGCAGTCTAGGAGCTAGTACTCTGCCCTCGTGAACTGGTGATTTTAATACAATAGGCATAAATTAATTGCATATAAGACTAACAGGAACGAAGAGCCGAAAGTTCAACATACAACTTGGTATAATATTCAACACTAACGAAAGACCTTCCTCAGTAATACAGTTTTTAAATGTTTCAAATACCGAGTTATTCCATCCAAAAATTCAAATCAATGAATGCACTTATGAAAAACACGCAAGATCTAAAATTATTGTATTAATACTATTCTCTACAAATATATGAAAAAAGTGTAAATATTTACTCTCAAACCTATCTTTTCCTTTGCATTTTTGTCTGATTGCGTATCTTTTGTTTAATTTTTTTGTACGTTTTTATCATAAATTAACCAGATGAACGTCTCTTCATTTAGACAGTATACGTTGGCAACTATGTTTCTACACATTTTGCGCTTCATTTATCCACGTCATGTTCATCATACTTCCAAAGCAAAGCGTACCGTTTTTTAATAGCAAATGTGAAACTTAGGAACCAGGTTTCACCCTCTTATTTTCATTGAATTTTTGGGAAATTATTCACAAAGTAAAGAGACATGCACAGCACAGGAAAAGGCAATTTGGATGCTGAGACGTATAAAACCAAGAAGTTCATTGAGTGATCCCTTTAGAAAGTTCATTATTCCTATAGTTATTCCTCAGTACCCGCATATGTTTGTCCAGTGTGCTTTGTTGTAGAAATTTTTTGTGTTGCTTTAGTCAGAACCCGAGGTACACTATCTAAATGCAAGAAAAGTAAATAAGTTCCACAAAAGTCATGTTTCATTATCATTATTACGAAGTGTTAATTCCTTGGAAGACGCATATTTAATTAAAGCCCAAAGTGTAAAACAACTGCATATAAGAAATAGGTTGATACAATAATTTGTATGTTTCACTGATGTGAGGTAATAGGGACATTTATAAAATTCAGTTGTAAATGTTTAGATTTGAATTGTACTTGTGATATTTCTCAGCATAATTATAAAACACCACATGCATCTGTGTACCGTATATGGATTATTTTATGTTCTATAGATCAGTCCTAGTTAGTTATGTCTGGCAAACGTAAAATAAATAGAAACAACAGCTCGATACTAAAAGAGCATTCTTTTAATCATAACGAACAAGGAAGCTTCATTCCCGTATTCAAAAAGGTTTCAGGTAACCAGCGCTATATTTGGAGCGGTTTGTGCTTTTGTGTTGGGAGGAAGAACCCATGACGTAGCACACACTCCGCTGTCACATGGCAGAGGCGTTGGCGAGTTCTCGCGTTACAAGGTGTCCCTCGACACTTGCGCGGCGTGTGATCAGGCGCTAATGCCGTCTCCGACCGCAAATGAAGTAACACCCGGCGCGGCGCTCACGCGACAGAGTATTAAGGGGCCCACAGACGATCAACTTGGTTGTCAACCTTGTCGTCAACTTGCCGTGTTGAAGACTAAGTTGAACGTCTGTGGGCAGGTTGGTGGTTGAGATTCAGGTTGAGGTTTTGGTTGAAGTAAGATCAAACAGTTTTGATATTTGGTGGGCGGAGTCTAATGTTGGAGACCTTGTTGTAGCGTCTGTGGGGAAGTTGACGACAATGTTCTCAACATCAGTTGTAAACATGGAGCTGTTCTGTCTATGTTATTGTTTTTGGTGACTACGTTTTCATTTGATATTTATATTATTATTTTTTTAGGTCAGTTACTGTTTATTGAATATGGAACATACAAATTTGCGTAAATTTTCCAATACTTTAAAAGAACTGCCGAAGCTGTGGAATTGAAATAGGAAATTTTTCAAGATCGCAACAAAAAGATGAATGAGTGACCAAAACTATTTAGTTCTTTGCCAACAAATTGAGCTAAATACGTATATTGACAGTTTTAAGAATACAGTCAGAAATTTTAGAACTTGTTACCGGAAGGAATTGAAAAACGTGAAACTGAGCTAAAGAACTAGAGCCAGAGCCGAAGAGGAGTACGTGCTAAGTTAATGGTACTTTAGATCACTGAAATTCCTAAATTATACTACAAGTCTCAATGATAGAGTGTGGCGATATAGAGGTGAGAATTTTTAAAACCTCGACGCTCTGCCCACTAGCTAAAAACATCAGGGTTTCGAACAGCTGACCGAGCGTGCTGGGTGAGCGGTGACCTGTCCTCTCATTCGAGAAGACGCGGGTTTGAATCCCCGTCCGCCCATCCAAATTAGGGTTTTCCATGGTTTCTGCAAATCACTCCAAGTTAATGCATAAATAGTTCCTTCAAAAGGCCATTGCCGAATTCCTTCCAGTTCCTTGCCTTCAGTTCTTTCCAGCCTCATGATCTTGACGTCGGCGAGGCGTAATGCAAAAAAAAAAAAAGAAGTGAACAATCGTTTATTCTCATTAATACAATCCTCATGTCCGTATCATTTTCAATAAATGGTCGCGTTTTATCCAATTCATTGAAAATTTTACTTTCCGTTCTTAAAAAGTTTGGGCATCGTCAGTTGCAGTTCGCTCATTAAATTGGAATTAGAATTCCGGACGCGGTTTTAAATACGGTGCCTTTGTGACAAGCAGGAGACACATTATCGTCTTGCAACTCTCTTAAAACTAAAAACTGGAATGATCCCTCACTCATTTTTTCAATAATAAAGCTCTACTATAACCAAAATACTTAAAAACAGAAATTAAAAATAATAAAATTCAGCAGTAGAAAATACTCAAGAAATAAAACCCGATGATGACACATACTCGAATGTGATGTTTACAACTTGGTCGCCAACATTTCGTTTCGTCTGTGGCAAACGCTGACAACCAAGTTGACAACAAGGTTGTCAACCAAGTTGATCGTCTGTGGGCCCCTTTAGAGGCGCCATCACGCGCACTGCGCTCGCCGGTAATGGCCCCGTGCGGCCGTGTGCATCACACACTCTCTCTGCTCTCTGAGGCGACGCAAACGCGAATTTCTCAGCCATTAACACTCTTCACAGATGCTTTCACATAAATGCGCTCGCAGAAAATTTAATCCATACGTACTCCGTGTCTTTAGAACCATTTGTTCGTTTCAAATTCGTACATAAGAGCAGGGATGTTGAACAGTACAAAATCACAAATTGTGTTACCAACTATTGAACACAAAGTAATCAGTTAGACACCAAAAAATACATATTATTTCCAGTTTCAATTGTTGTAATTTCCGCGCAATTCGCAAGTACATGTACAGTGTACGCCACACCAGCAGTTACGTAAAACATTTGTGCATAGTTTCCACGGAATCATAAATCACACCAGCGATACTAATTTTAGGCTTTCTTCCTTTTCTTCATCCCGCAGCAAATAGTGACTACTGAGAGCGACATGCTCAGAAACTCCTTGGAGAAAAGATATCTGTACGGGGTAAAATTAGGTGGGTACAAGAAAGAGGGAAATGTATGCGAAGCCAAATTTCCACCGAGGCGTGCGCTCCATCGCAATTAATTAAATTAAATTAAAGTGTTTCGTTTGCATTGTAAATACGCCTCAGCCCTTCTGCGGTTGTGCATTATATCCGCAGGTTTAAATCACAAATATTGTTAGACAACTTTTTTGACTTGTATATCTCCCACACTTGTGATAAATTTCTTCTGGCATCAATTATAGTCTTTAATATTTCCTCTTAAAAATTATTAAAACTAAACATTAGACTCCACTGCGAAATGTGACTGAAAAGTTAAAAAAAAAAAGGTCTTCAACATCAATGATTTTAATCAGTGAAAGTAGTTGTGATAAATAATTTTTCCGTCCAATATGGAATCCCCTGCATCTACTGCCAACTACTATTCTGCGTTAAGAATCTGTTAATTCATGTCACTTCAGAAAACCTACAGTCCAAAGCTCCAAAGCTACACCTCCTTCTCGATATTTCCGTCTTTCTATCCTACGACCTTCGGATTGTCGGAAATATATTTGTGGACACTGACTACAGATTTAGTTTCTAATTAGATACACGCAGCATTTACCTGATGTTTGCCCATTCCGCAGACATTTTGGAAACGTAAGAGTCCACTGTTTGGTCGTAGTAAGCGTCTCCGTTAATGGCAATCTCCGACTGTCCACAGTTATCATGCGTGGAGACTGGTCAAAGTTTGCACGAAAATATTATCTTGCGGTTGCCACATATTTTATGGGAATCTAAGAAATCCGAACAGCAGCAAAAGTTTTTAAGTTGACGCAATGCACTGAGATTCCCTGAAATCATTAGTATTTAAGTTCCTTTGTCGCAAGCAGTAAAACCTTTTGACCCACTGTAATGTGAATGGAACAAGTAATATCCGTTTCAAAATCTCACTGTCTTCACGCCAACATTTGTCTGACAGGTTATCATTCCTTTTCTTTCAGTTAAGAACAAATGTTCAACACCTGAAACCAATGCAGCATAATATCCATCCGGTACTTCGGTTGGGACACTTGAGCATCGGGATCTATTTCAACATTAATCCACTCCGGCTCTCCTATATGGCTATATTCAAATATATTCGCCTAAGGCAACTAAGTTATTGTATCGGTTCATGCAAGAAGGGGCTTAAGTCCATATTTGTGTAGTTCCTAGTTAAAGATTGATTTTAGGTTTTCGAAGGTGTTTACTTCGATTGGTGTAGGAGAGTATGCTCTGTAGAAGGTATCATAATTCGTCTTTGTGTGCAAGAAGAGGCCTAAGTTCAGGACGTATGTCCCTTCCTCCATGAATGCTCGTATGCGAGCTTCCTCTCTCCATTAAAACAATGTGAAGAATGTAAACTGTAAAATTTTCAGAGCTTAGTCTGTTTTACGACTTTTTAACCACTTCAAGAAAAAATGTAATCTAAGGTTTGGGCAGCAACAATTAGACAGTTGTTATGAGCGAAAGACGTTAGAAACAAAAATTAAAAACTGCCATATTAGACAGCGGCAAAAATAAATGCCAAAACTGAGTTAATGATTCGCTAGCGCAGAGCCAAAACCTGTTATAACAGACTGAAATTTTAAAGAGAAAAACCTGTTCGCACCGAAGATGAAACCATTGCTGCCCTATGTTTTCATCTCATGCAGAATTTTACGATACCTAAGGTACCAGTTTCAGACATATTGTTTCACCGATAGCAAAATGTGAACGTGTTTAACATCCACGATATAAAATTAAAATTGCTAAACTCTGCATATATAGTGAAAGTGAAGGAAATAAAAGATTAAACGAGATTTTTTTTTTCTTTTGGACTACATTATGAATGAAACTTCAGCAGCTCTGAAAATTTTGCACCTGTTCAGCGATAACTGTGAAGGGCACAATAAAAACTAAACCTTGTTCAAGATTCTGTTTGCTCTGGTCGAAATATAATGATTTGCCAAAATTGTGGAATACTACCTGATTAGAGGGCTCATGTTCTTGCTCTGTGATGGTGATTTCAGTCAGATAAAAAGTAAGTTAAAAAATTTTGGCTGGGTATCTTCCATGAAACAGCTAACCAACATAATCCTGCGTAACTCTAAATCCCTACACAAATTTCTAGTAAGAGCAGTAAAAGCTGGAGACATACTGGACATCAAAGGATGGTGGCCTCAATATTTCAAGAGAAATCCTGTTCTCTTGAAACTAGAGAGAGTAACACGAAAAAGGAAGATAATATGTACTTTGGAATATCCAGTTTCGATCACTTCAGATTCGATTCAGTATCCCCTGGAACTGTCAAAGCTTACATTTTCATGGACGGATTTGTGAACAATTCTTTTTTTTTTTTTTCTGTGGAAGGGAACACAGAAATTAGAACTTCCGATTCAGAAGAGATAATATCTGGGAAAAATTCTTATAAAGGGAGCTAATATTGAGGACCTGAGAAAACTATAACCATACATCCCCGATAAACACTATTTATTTTTTAACTTACTAATCAACTGGACCACTAAAGACACAGAGGAACAGGACGAAGATAACCAACGAAATATGTATTTGTACTTACAACAATATTTTCTCGATTATATACATTTCTCAGAATAATTTTGTTTTGTTAGTATACCGGCCACAAGAGATCATGCAAAAGGGACCTAAGTCCAGCGACGTTTTTGATTAAAAATTGAAACTAGCATTACTCAAAGTTCAAATGCAATACACTTTTAAATACCCCTTGCCCTAATGAACATGCTGTGATAGTTTGGTTGAAAAATTCTTAGTATGTACGGTAGCATACAGTTTTTTCGTTTTTCTCAAAATGCATCCAGATGGACTTAAGTCCCTTGTTGTGAACGAATGCGGTACAGTCGAAGGAAAGCTATTCCACGAGTGTTAGTAAGGTAGAATAGGCCATTGCCGTAGCGGTGTTAGCAGTGCACTGACAACCTCGGATTTGTTCGCTGCATTGATAAAAGAAACGTCGAAATATCTGATGATCATTTACACTTATTGAACATTATCTCTGTGTGTTCTCCTAGCCCGTGATTCACTTTGAAATGCCACTAAAAAGTATACTTTTATCAAACTTTTCAATAGTCAATTTTAAATTTATTTGTTAGTACATTTGAATACAAAGAATTGTTTAGAATTTGATATTTGGGATGTTCTTTTAACATCTACTGAATAAGATTTTTACCTACCAGAATTTACAGTTGTTCAGGTATAAAGCTACGGTTTGTAGCGCCACCTCTGCCCGACACTTACTCTTATTGACCATAGCAAACGCCAAGAGGAACTATTTTTATGACTGATTTAATGAGCGAATCACTCGTAATCTTATTTCAGACAGGCGTCACTGTTGAATTACACTGATTTGTGCTTACTGTATTTTACTGGTGCATCTGTTAAAAACAGTTTATTTGAATAAGGAAGTCGTCTGACGGAAGAACACATGAAACAACAGTGAGAACAATGGTCTGTTTTTGATATAGAGGTTTGTGACATGCCCTGTCGGTCACTTGGGAAATTACACCATCAAAAGCTGCATGGCTAAATTTTGATTTCCTTCAAGAACAATACTAAGGCCTCATAGATGAAAACGTTTTTATGCAAGAAGAAGGTGAATCTTTGATCCGGACACGGTTTGAATGTTGCCTCATTTGTTCGCGTCACTTGGCACAGTACAATAATGACTCCTGCATCTTATTTATTCTTTTACACTTTTCTCTACAGGTCGTACTTGTCTGACGTTCGCGCAACGAAACAATTCATTTGAGTAGACGCAGCTGATTAAGAAATAGTAATGCCCTTCACTTTGTAATAGCTATAATTATGAAAGTTCCGCGAGAGCAGAAACTGCGTTAATCTTTGCTTAGGATTCTGGTTGAATGCTGGAGTGATTGTGTAATGAAGCGGCATACACTTACAGGAAGCCGAGAGAGAAAAGAAATAATAACAGGTATCTTCCGTCTCTCTGAGTAATTTCCCACGCCTTGCTGAATAGCCTTGGTGCTACGCCGCTAACACGCTTCCAGTAGCCATCGATTTCTTTGCTGCGTAATCTCTTAGACAACTAAACGCTGATCGTGGAAACCTCGTTATAGCTCCCACCCAACTGACGTAAATTTCCTTTGGAGTAGCGAAGCAGGTTGTAAGAAAGCTCGCTACAGGAGTTAAAACGATGAATGCATCCATGACATTTCCTCCCGTCGCTAAGCCAGCACTCCTGTCTTGTGCTTTACGAGTGTGTATCGGTGGGGGCGGCTTTACTGCAGCTGTAAACTGCGCCTCGCCGCTAGAAAACGAACAAGTGATTTTAGTGTCTCCACATCACACTTATTTAATCTCAATGGCTGGGAGACCATTGTCGTACTCTTCCAGATTTTATAGCTTCATTATCCGAAGCATCCGTAGTATACTGAGAGGAGCAGACAAACAAGAAAAAGAGCATTGCTCAGTGGCTTTGTCGACATCAGGCAATATCGACGTAAAGGAATAGACTTAACGAACCGTATTGCCTCCTTATCATCTAAACTTGTAAAGTCAGAGTCTGTTCTGTTAGTGGAAGAGTGTGACAATACTATAAACGAATTCGATATGATAACACAGCAAATTAAAAATTTCGTGAAATGTCATTGGCTAACATAGTTTTCCGTTATAGGGAATTCCGCTTGAGCTGTGGCTTATCAAAAAAAAAAAAAAAAGTCTTTCAGCTTAACGCGCATTCTTAACAACACAGCACTTATAACACAAAGAATCCTTCAGAGATTGTGGTCATCTTAACAACACAGCACTTATAACACAAAGAATCCTTCAGAGATTGTGGTCATCTTAAAGGTAAGAGAAAATTCACCTAAGTGATATACTCGCGGTTCACTTTACCACAGACGTCACCGTTATTATAGGAGAGGGAGACACACAAAAAAGACAAAGACGCCCTCATGAAATCTGAAGAGCAGCTCAGCAGATGGGCAAAGCACATAACTCCAAAAAGTGCTAGCCAAAATATAAGCTTGTACATTGACTAATTTTGAATGCAATATAGATATTATGAATGATGTCTTAAAAAAATCTATGCAACTATCTCCTACCACTTTCATCTGCAGCTCTATTAGAAAATGATGTGAAACAATAATTCGTACAGATGGGCGTAGGTGGTTGCCCTGGGGGATGTTTACTCCACTCCCCTCCATGGTAGCGTCTGGGAAGTTGAACTGGGATACAATTTTTAAAGTGGATATATTTTTAAGGTTTTATGAAGGAAACGGTATCTTATTTTTGTCGCTCCGCTGTTTGTCCGTCTGTCGCTTCGTAAACGAAATAAGTTTCATTCTTTAAATATGCGAATGACATGTGTTTCGTTGGTCCCAAGTCGAACAGCGTATTTGAAAATTTGTGAGTCGCACAGAAATAAAGTGATTCAAAAAAAAAAAAAAAAAAATCTACTCCAGGATGGGAGATACCGAAGTAGAGAAGTAAGATATTTTTTTTCACTGAAAAATAAAGACAAGAGTGACCGTCAATATGGTACCGAGCGTGGTGGGTGAGCGGTAACGAACTGGGAGGAGGCTGGTTCGATTCCAGTTCGGGCATCCATATTTGTGTTTTCCATGGTTTTTCAACGGCGAGCGTCGGCATGCTTCCTTCAAATGTCATGGCAGAATTCCTTCCCGTTATTTTCCCCAATTCTTTTTCGGCTCTAATGACCTCGACTTCGATGGGACATAAAGCGATAAGCAAAAAAAAAAACAAAAAAAAAAAAAAACCATTTTTGTTAAGAGATCTATCTCCTATCCCGTTTTTAAACGAAAAATACTAATGCTAAAAACACTTATACGTAATAAACTTCTTTTGAAAGTGTTCCTAATTCAGACCGCATTGCTGCAATGCACGTTTAGTACATTTGATTGGAACTGCACGGTATGATTAGCAGTGTGAGCGGCAACATGGAGCGGTGTTGAGGAGTTGCGGAGCCTACGCATTATATTTCTCTACATTTTTCAACCCGAGGACCAGTAAAGTGTTAAAAATAATCCTACGATCCACTGATTTATATTGGCTTAATATTTTTTCTCTCTGTTTAGATTATTAGAACCTTACCAACTGTTATTGGCAATAAGGCCTTCGTGAAACGGTCAATAACTTAACCCTCACAACATCACCGCTCTCTGTAAACGTAATTAATGTAGTAATTGTCTGGTAACAACGCAGTCATTTCCTCATAACCTGGAAAAACGACATTTTTGCCGGTCGTTGAAATATTCGTGACTTTTAGAAAGTATGGCTTTTAGCTTATCCTCGCTTATAGTCTTATACATAAAGTGTACGATACACAATTTTCGTGGACAGTTTTAAGTAATTTATGTTTTACTTTAATTCATCTTTAATTCAGTTACATTAGCCCCGGGTATGTTTACTCCTCCACCCCCCTTTCCATGGTAGCGTCTGGGCAGATGAACTGTGATGGTTTGACTTCCCCTGTGTGGCAGTGTTCGTATCTGTTCTTGCAGTGTGGACGACTGATTCTGTGTTTATTCAGTGTAGAGTGTTGTATGAAATAACAGATGGAAGAAGGTTAACGTCAGCATTCTATGGAGGAGACACTATCAACAGTGTCGTATGTTCTCACTTCATACGCCCTGCGGGGAGGTTTGAGTTGAATCCGGGACTTGGGGGGCACACTCTGGTGATTAGCAACTGCGCACCATCACTTCTACTACCTTGCCTGTCAACTCCAGGTGATGAAAATAGGACTTTTACTAGGTAACCCCGCATTGTCAGCGACCAAATGAACCAACTGCGCAGTCCTAACCTCAACATGCATCGATTTAATGCATTACTCATTGGTGTATGTAGTTGAAGAATAAAATAAACATAAGTCAACACAATATTGACCTTTCCCATAAAAAGACGAGTCAAAAACATCATGCAGATGTAAAGAGCATCGATCCAGAGAAACCCACTAAACATTAAATGTGTGAGTGAAGTGATGTTGGCAACGCAAGAAATAATCATGGCTGTGGTCCAGCGTGTTTATCATAGCGCGTGAAATTCCGCTGCTGTGAGTCAAATCCGTATCACAGCATCACGCACTAGAGTACCCGTATCACCAGCATCACGCACTAGAGTAAATCCGTATCACGAGCATCACGCGCTGGAGTAAATCCGTATCACCAACATCACGCGCTAGAGTACATCCGTATCACCAACATTACGCACTAGAGTAAATCCGTATCACCAGCATCACGCTCTAGAGTAAATCGTATCTGCTATCCCAACGACTACCGCCAAAACACTGTACACACGTCATCAACCACACTATCGACGGTTATTGCATACACCAATCTATAAATGTGTGTGCAGGAATTCAAATATTTATTTTCCGGTTGTTATCATCTGGTATGAGTCCAACACATTTCCGATAACCGGTTACGCACACATAAGTCATAGTTCATTCTAGTAAATATTTTTCAAGACATAATGCTTTCGTCATGTAAACATACAAAACTCTTTCAGCTTAAAACAATACATAGTAGCTGACTGTGAGATAAAACAAATATAGATATGCAGGTTTTTTCATAAAAATAGATAAGTCAACTTGAGCGAAAAAAAAGTTGCATTCAGTTGAAGCCCGTTTTTTAGCCGAAGAAATGGAATTAACATCTTCTCCACTAATTAAAAAATATAGTTCAGAGATTTGCTGATCATTGTATGCCATGTAGATCAACGTATTGAAAAACTGTATCTGCTTAAAACTTTTTTGATTAATTCATGAAACTTTGATATCTAATTAATACTTTTGAACACGGATAAGAAGCAAACAACGGAATGTTGAGTTTTTGAATAACAGCCCTCGCATTCCCCCCGATATAGGTGACTAGCTGCTCTACCCAGCGTTGTTCGGGGGCTGGAGTTCTGATGAAGCGGTTTTCGTAAACCAAATGTTGACAGTATTTTTCTCATTACTTTAAAGTACCATCAAGGTCCGGAATAAAATCCTTAGTTTGTGTGTAGCCACATCAAGTTTAAAACAATTTTTAAATTTCAAATTCAAATATATGGGTCACTAACCGACAAGAACCGGTTCAACGTCAAGGCAACTTCATTTGCTATCATTAAATTACTATCCATTTTGGCCTATTTCTCACATTTTCCTTATTGGAGGAGACGGTGGAGAGGGTGTCGGTTTATCTTTTTTTTTTTTTGTAAACCAAATGTAGACAGTATTTTCCCCCCTTGTTTTAAAGCATACGGGAGCAAAGATTCATAGATATCGGATAAAAACTGAGGATTTGCATAATGAACATAGTCCTATATAGACCAATGTATCTGGCCTCCGCTAAAGACGTAAACTTCGTAGCGAGAGCATTAATCTATTTCCCAGTTTGCCGAAAATATTCCCGGCGAATGACGGGATGGTTCCTTTAAAAAGGTCATGGCCGAATTCCTTCCCAATTCTTGCACTCAGTCCTATCCCGCTTCTAATTACATTGAAGTCGACGCGGCGTAAACTCCCGAATTCTGAGAAGATGATGGATTAAAGTTGCGATATGGCGCTGTAACTGGTTGAAAACGTTATCTGAGAACTGACAGTTTATTGACGAATCAGAAACAAATGGGACGTCCAGCCAAAACTGTTCCGATTGACGAACTTGTTTTTCAAGGTGGAAATAAAACGTGGATCGTATTTATCATTAACAACGGGATTTTGGCGGTATTTGCAGAAACAAAGAAGCCTTCCTATACTCTGTTCCAGAGCACATGGCCGACACGCATTTAGGTTTCATTAGTGAGCGTATTTTACCCCGAACAACAATTATAGCTGACATGTGGAAATCATATTCTGGTACTAAAACATTGCTGTCATTCACTATGCACATTCTACCCGTAACAGGCGCGCATACTCAAAACTGGTGGAGACTAATACACGGCAGATTTCTGTAGTTGGTGAATTCCTGGTGGGACGTGACTGCTCTGTTCAGTTTCTCACGTTTGATCGTTGCCGGTTGTGTTGGTTATTGGCTGACTGACTGCGGGTGCGCCGTCCATAATGGAGACGTTTTGTTGGCGGCAGCAAACCGGTTGTGTGGAACGAAGAAGAGAGAAGGCCACGAGCGGGGTGGGAGCTACCGCACTGCAGGCGGGGTAACACCAAACACGCAGAAACCTACACCATGAGGCTACCTCATCCTACTCCTGGATAGAACAGAAAATTGCGATGCTTAGTGTATGTACTCGCCTGTTCGTGTTTGGACGCCGTTCTGCAGTCAACTGTGACAAGCTGCAATTATTCTCCTATCATAATGATTGATTTTTCTTGCTATTAAGCGCCTAATGTCTCTTTATATATATTGATAAAACTGCCACTTAATATGCGTGGACTCAGAATTTTATTGCTGGAATTGGAAATTTAAAAAAATTCAAGATAAGTAAAAGGTGTTTCAAAGAGCACGGAGTAGGGATAAGATGCCGGAGAAGCCATGAAGAGAACCAGTTTGCAATGTGTTTAAAAATAGCAACAAACTAATGGGGGGAGATTAATTACCACAGTTCCTCCGGCAGTTTTTTTTTGTTTATGGTTTAAAATTTTATCACTTTCTGGGGACATATTATGTCTATACCGTTTTGTATACAATATTTTAAGTTTTGCTGTCCTTTGCTAAGATATATAGCTTTTGAGGGTTGGAAACCGTTAAGTTAGTTACACAGAAGTATAATAAAAAAATAATAATCTGGTGTCGTGGAAATCCACATCTACGCTATATAATTTGTCTCTGTACATGAACAGATCATACACACACTGAATGCGGGAAAGAAAAGCCTGAGTGATGAATATTACATTATACAGACCTACACACGCTATCCGTCTGTCCGTAACCATTGGGTTAGTTTATAAAATTTGATGACAAGATATGTTATTTATCCCGAAAGGAAGTGTCCTTCCTAATGACACAGAGTATTTTCTTGTAAAATTTCATCTAGATCGGTTCAGCCGTTTAGTCGTGAAAAGGTAACAAAAATATTAAGAGACAGAGTTACTTTTGCATTCTAATATACGTATATCCGTACCAAGGCAAAGTACATTTTGTAATCATTATAACGACAGCTGATGAACAGAACTAAGCGCCTACTGTCTGCTGACCGTTACAGTCATTATTTTTCACGGTCAGCCTAAGTGTAACCATGTATGTGCAATCACACATCGCTAGACAAGGAAGACACATTTGACGAGTGACGGTCAGTATTGACTGCTTTGTTTTTTTTTTTTTTATCAATATTATTCACGCATCATGACGGTCGTCGAATGTAGCATGCTACTACCAGCGTAAAATAGTATAAAGATAGTTTGCAATCCTGGAGTAGACACAAACCTCTGTGGGATACGTGTCAAACTGATACACCCTAGGGCTTCACCAGTTCATCATAGGGGGTTCGCGACATTTTTTACGTTATGGAGGCTCACTGGCTGTCTCAAAAGTGCAACATGCACAATGGTGAATTGAGAATCGACATGTGTAAAATGCTCCTAAAGTCGACTCAACCTGCTGAAAAAATAAGGCCATCAGTGACATACATTAATAACGTGTGACTGTATTACATTTGTAAAAATAAAATCCTTATTAAAAAAAAACTGTTTTTTGAGGGGGTTCGTAGTCGCCTGGGAAATTTTATAGATGTATGCGTCGGTGAGAAAACCTGCAATAGCGGAAGAAATAAAGAGGCAGTGTAACTTCAGGTAATGTATTTCACCATCTAAAAATCCACAATTTTCTTCGGTCAAATACCAAGCATAGGCCCTATCAGTTTTTCACTCCATAATAACATTTAAAATTTGTAAGTGAAATAGGCAACGAAGGATTCGCGTGAAATAAAACGTTTTGCAACTGTACGGAGTCTACAGCACTTGCCTCAGCCTACAAGGAATCGCTCCATTCGCGCGACAAAAACAAACCAGTTTGAACTTCTAGCGACAACAAGCGATTCGCGCGACCAATTCGCTTTTACTGTAACCATCTGCCTTTGTTTGTATGGGTTTGTTTATTCGGGCGAATTCGCACGAAGGATGGTTCGCGCGAATTTGCTGCAGTGTAACCGTAGCCTTATGCATCAGGAAGAGTTTTCTAACCTCTCTTGGTAACAGCCCTTGTACCACGGGTAGTTATCAGCAGTATCTCACCCCAGAAAATCCAGGCACATACAGGAAGTCTCGGAACATTAGATTCGATCCCACTTGTAACCAAATAAATAAAGCACTCCTCTACGAACTGAAGGAAGTAATGGAAAAATTCAACAAAAATTCGTCACTGGTGTAATGAAGGGCAAAGATACGTAGTACCCAGAGGAGCAGATTTTGAGCAGAAGAGGAGTATTTGGGAAGATCTCAAAGAAAAGAGAATTGGCACACCGCATCTTCGGCCCTACACTACACAGACCACGAATACTCCTTCCAGCTGGTGAAACCAGACTGTATTAGCCAGCGGCAGCTTCATCAAGTTGTAATGATTTTTTTCATCAGTTTTACTAATCTGTCTTCAGTGTCTGTAGAGATTCATGAAGCTTTTACAGTGTTTTATTATTTCAAGTTACCTCTCTGGAATCTCTGTCTGCAAGAGAGTGGGTAAAGAGAACAAGACAGAATTGAAAGGCAATAAGAAAAATGCAGTATTGTCAAATGTGGCGAGAATGTGTGTGGAAGAAGCAGTGCAGAGTTTAGATAGTGTGTCGCCTCGTCGTGGAATTGTGACTCACAGACTGTGGGGAATCCAGGAGACCAGAGTGGCGGGATCACCAAACAACACAACAAGACGTTTACTACCCCACACGCTTCCACACAAAGCACTCCAGCTGTATCTCTGACCCACTTCTGAGTGTTTCCACAGATATTTCTCTGCTCCGCTGTATCTGCCGGATGTAAAATATGACAAACAGCGTCAAGTACACAGTCCAGCGACAGGTATACAGTCCGGGATGTTAGATGTACCATGCATGTGTATGCTGCTAACTATTCTCCCCAGAATTATATTCATTTCGTGTCTTACAGCAATCAATAAACTGAAAGTCATAAGTTATATTTTGCAGTTCATTTATACTCGAGTACTCTTGTTTGTAGGTTATCTCTTTCGTGACCCAAACGCAAGCATTATGTTTCAAGAAAGAGATTTGTAGTCTTGTAATAAAGAACATTTTTTATTATAATGCAATACACCTCTTAAGATTTTTCGCTCCATCTTACTTTTAACAGAGATAATGGAAATACCAAAAATTTTACGCGAATCAAATAATTTTCATGGCTTTATTAAGGTTACAAATATTAAAGTTACGAATATTCTGTAAGATATGCCAAAATAAGTAGAACCTGAACTGAAATAATTAGTTCCGTGTGAATATAAACGGTAGGAACTGAATATTCTATACAGTTTCGTGGCTTTCCAGCAACATGGAGAGTTCTGCAGTAGCAGATAAGTCATCCGTCTTCAGGCACAGTTTGAAGAAAGCACCTTTTCCGCTGTCGCAGTTTTCAGATTTCGGCAGAGATTGTGGCACTGTGTATGGTCTGATTCTGCGCCAAAAACATGTTTCAACCAATGGAAGTAGTTGATGAGATGCTCTCAGACTTATCGCCGCTTGCAAGTTGTCATACGCCCCTTCGGACGCTTCTTCATCAGACACAAAGTGAATAAATCCCTGAGAGACATTTGTTTGTGGCGGGAGCAGCAGCCAGTTACTCCTAGTTGCAATGAACACATACCCTGAAAAATGTTAAGCTGATAAAAGCTACTCTTAACGCCACTAAATACTATACAGATTTCAAACTAGCAGATTACCATAGTAAAAACTGACACCGCGACGTATGCTCTCCGCTGATAAGAGGACGTAGATTACTAATGTACAACTGTCGTTAATGTCAGACATTTGAAAATTAAAATGGCCATTTAAAAATAAATAAAAAAAACTTTTTGTTGACTATTTTTGATTCTGAAG
>JARYHS010009802.1:0-25003 GCA_031002005.1 Vandiemenella viatica | reverse complement strand
AGGAACGGGAATGAATTTGACCATGGCCTATTGAAGGAACCACCTAGGCATTCACCTGGAATGATTTGGGGAAAACATGGATAGCCGAAATCTGTATCGCCGGACGGGGATTCGAGCCCGCACCCTCTCGAATGCGATTCGATTAATCAAGTTCGATAGTTGGCCAAGGATCGATAACTCGGACCTGGTTCCAGAATACAAACGAGCTCCCAGGAACGGTTGCAGCGTGCGTTGAAAGGTAGAAAAAGCAATATCAGAAAGTTTTATCCAAACGTCAGTTAAACTGTAAAAGGACAGATTAAATAACAGTAACAAACATCCAATTGATCAGTTTTCTCGTATATGAATTCATCTTGTAAATTGAAATACATAGCCCAGTTTGAAAAGTATTTAGTTAATCTATCCCGGTCAACACAGGTCGGAGATTCATTCAAAGCCTGTTATCTCTGTATCAGATAGGGAAGAAAGGAATGGAACTTGAAAGGCAAGGGCAAAGGTGGCTCACAGTAGATACCGAGTGCACAGACTCGTTTGATCTCGCCGCTGTTCACTCTATCAGTAACACACTTACTCACGGACGAAGGTTGGTTCGCTTCAAACACATTTCACAATCCTTTAAATTATTTCCATCATGAAGAGCGAGAATCTTACGAGATAAAAATTAATAGATTCGTACTTTGCTGCTGTACAATCATTTACAAAATATGTTTCCACAGTGATTGCACAATAAATTCGCCACGAGGGAGGGGTGAGGGGGAGAAGAAAAGGGATGTA
Organism: Vandiemenella viatica; assembly: GCA_031002005.1. Lineage (NCBI taxonomy): Eukaryota > Metazoa > Arthropoda > Insecta > Orthoptera > Morabidae > Vandiemenella > Vandiemenella viatica. The sequence continues at coordinate 24,229 of JARYHS010009802.1, read as the reverse complement.
ACTGCCGTATCTCAGGGGACTGCTTTCCTCAGTGTCTCAATGTATCACAAATCTGTTTGCCGTGTCTCTCGTGATTTGTATGGCGTCTCCTTGGTGTGTGTTAAAAGTTAGCCACGTGTTGACTTGCAATTCCCGTCCGGTCATACAGATTTCAATTTTTCTTGGTACACAATTTCAGGACAGTTCGTTGACGAAGACAAAAGTCGATTTCCTCGTTCTTCCCTGCGAATAGGACGTTTCCTGCTCCAATAACCCCACCGTTAACGACTCTGCAGGTGACATCAGAAATGTATGGAACCGGATTTGCTCAAATTTTGCACAGTTGTTTCTGATCATCAGAAAACCATTCATTACGTCGCATATTCCGACTATTCGTATTATTCTGAAAGAAAATCCAAATTTTAGGACCGAGCGGGGCGGTGTAACGGTTAGCGTTCTCGCCTCGCATTCGGGAGGACGGCGGTTCGAATCCCCGTCCGGGCATCCAGATTTGGGTTTTCCTTGGTTTCCCCAAATCACTCCAGGTAAATGCCGGGATGCTTCCTTCAAAAAAGGCCATGGCCGAATTCCTTCCCATTCCTTGCCCCCATCCTTGCCCCCCATCCTTGCCCCCCATCCTTTCCCGTCTCTAAAGACGTCGATGTTAAAAAGAGACGTAAAGCAGTTAAAAAAAAATAAAAAATTAAGTTATCACTTCAGATACGTTTCGGGCAGAGGATCCAGAAACCATAAAATAATTTAGTGGCATGAGTGTGGTGAGAAGATTAACAGTTTCTTGTATATGCGAATGTTTTAAAAGCCAACTTTTGCTACTGACACCTATAACATGCCGCTAACTTGAACGCTCTGATATGGTCAAAAAGTCAACGCGTCGCACTCAATTTTCTTTCTAGTATTTTTTTTTTTTCAAATCTTCGTCTTTTTTTAAATTTGTTCCATAAAATTGTTGCGAATCATCCTGAAATATTATTCTTCCCTGCAGTATATATATTTTTTTAAGAATTTCTGGTATTGTAAATGCATTGAAGAAATGTATTTCTCAAACAATAATTTCTACAGACTTATATTTCCTTAGTCTTAAAATGCACACTTAATGTTCTTCACATTCATCACATCTGCGGTCTCTGCCGGCACCATGAACAGTATATGGTATCGTTCTTCAATTTTATTGTTACAATTCAGAATAATGAGTCCCTTCTTCAAGAAAGTCATTTTCTTTCAGATCACGGACATCTAAAAATTCGTTCCACTGAAAATATAAGTGTATTTAAGATGCTGACTTGTTGTCTGTGGTGCCGTATATTATATTGCCTTAAGCCTAGTATGATGATTAAATTCAAACAAACGCGTTGATCACGGTCGCGGATTGTAATTAATCCTTTATGTGCTGTTAGCAAAGTTTAACGCAAAAAGCTATTAATTTCTGGACTATTCATATACTAATGAAAATTACTCGTTTCTAGATTCCTTGTCGATCTAGCCTAGTTCAAAATTGCCATAATTCAATTCATGGAATTTTCTCAAAAATACGAAGAATCATAACGAGTGGCTTTAAAAGAAAATAATTTTTCAATGTCAAGAACAACTGTTTAAAATTCGAACAAAATGGGAAATATTTCTGATATTCTTTTCTAATTTACAAAGATGAGCAGGTTTTATATAAGCTCTGCAAATTGTGCTGATGAATATGTTATTTTCTTTTTTGAGAAATTACTTGAGATTTTCATTTCTATTTAAGAATTTTGCATTTTCTGTGCACCAATGAAACAAATCCAGTATAGGTAATTGTTCAAACAATTTGCGTTTATTGAGCATACGACAAAATAAGCTACGAGTGCTTATAGGTTGTGGAAAATTCCATAACCCAAACATCGCTATCAGTTCTTTTGTGAAAACGAGTGATTTCAGCTGAGGCTACGTTCTGTATTGAGATATTTGAGACGCCTGCTAGCATCGAGAAAGGTTTCGTTTTTTGTACTCTTCCACAGACAGCTGTCTTTAAAGTATATATGAAGACTTCCAACAACTATACCACGAGTGCCTGCTTTCAGGGAGAAACGACATTTTGCAGTATACTGATTTAATATTTATTTTAAGAACCCTTTTAATGCAACTTTGTTGATTAAATAATGCAGTGCATCTATTAGCAGACTAGGACTAAAAGTCCTACCAACATGCGTGTGAAAAAGAAAAATCTTTTTGTAATCCAAGTAGTGAAATAGAACGAATCTCTTCAACTTATGGTAACTGGATATCTATATATTTACTTCTGACCATTGCGTTAACATGGTTCTGGACTAAATATTTTGCAGACTATTAAAGGGAAGAGTTGATCCAAAACTGCAGTGCTTTTCGTTAGGACATACTAACTTCAAACGTGAATACATTTATTAGCTCTCACGTCGAAAACTTCTTGATGTTTGTTCAGCATAATCTTCCAACCGCTATTAACCCTTCCAACAGACATCGTGGATTATGATATCGGTGTTGCGCGGTGGTTGCTATGCCTGCTACAGGTCTTCTCATTTGTTTTTCAAGACCTCTCGCTCAGGTGTTGCCGCGCCGAATAGAAGCGTTACAGTCAACAAGCATAACTAACTTCTTTTTAAGTGGTGTCTCTTTTAATTTGTTTAACGGAGGAGGCATTGCGTAAAAACCCAGTGACAACAAAATCAGGTGATAAAAGTGCAGCATTGCAGTTTCGAATACATCCTCTATACAAAAAATCAAGTTACACCTCACAGAAACCAAAGGATCGATTTTTTTTTTTTTTATGAATGGGGACTGTGACATTTCATCGTGAGGGAAGGAGGTTCCGCAATTTTGGAAATTCAAACGCTCTTTTTTGCTTATGGCTTTACACCTCGTCGATGTAGAGGTTATTAGAGGTGGGAAAGGACAGGGGTTATGGAACGGGAAGGAATTCAGCCATGGCCTTTTGAAGAAACCGGCCGGTTAGATGTTTTAGGAAATATTTGTATGGCTTCGACATCCAATGTTCAGCGCTTTAGTGTCACTACAAGAAGCGAAGTGAACAACACCATACGTGTCATTAGAGCTGATGAGTACAGACAACATTAACAACAGCTCTGTCTCGGTCAGCTGACTAGTGGTACGGATGAATTTCCTCTGAAACTGGTCGACGACTCACGACATGGAGTGTTCTGGAACCGGGAACGACTGAAAAGGAACGTTCCTAAAAAAGTGGAGCCATGACAAGACTTCGGACTAATTTGAAACACAGGACTCAGTAGTTCGAAAAGGTATTTTACACAAACAACTTCGATGAGGCTTGCGACCTATGAGTTCGATTTTGATTTACAACCAGAGACAGTCGGAAGAAACTGTAATGGCAGGGAGAACGTTGCTATGTACCGTGACCTGATATGTGTAGAGGTCTGGCTGCTCGTAAAAGTTGCAACCACCCGACAGACGTCTTGCTCACCGCGACTCAGCATGAAGAAACAAACTTCGTACCGCCATCCGTTTACTTTCATATCAAAATGCCATAAAAACCGATCGGATACCTCATGATTAAAATGTTTCCTACATATTCTGAAGTGATTCGATTCATATTTACGAGTGCAAACTCTGACAGCGAATATCTCGCTGGGTGACATAAAGAAAAAGAAATTTATTTTTAATTTTTAGAAATCATAATTAAATGTGGACAGCATGAGTTCGTCACTTACAAGAAACGCTTCTACAGGGACGTCTCCGTATACTAAAGAGGAAAACTGGTGTTGCTCTTCAGTTAACCCATCCACCTGCTCGTTGACCTTCTCCCTGACCTTCTGTCATCATCCTTTCCTCTCACGATCAATTTCTCCGGATTATAATCGTCTCTTCCCACTGAATGTCCGAAGATCTGGAGAATTCTCTGCAGGTCTCTGAAAGAAAAGCTTCTTGGAGATGTTAACTATTGGTCGAGCGCTGACACAGCGTAAAAATTATGCTATAAGATTTCTTGTTTTTGTGAAGTTACCACTCACAACAAAGCAAATAAATGACCAGCCCAGTGTTCGTCAAGAATATGTGCATTGTCGAACTGATTTCGCCTGGCATTCGAGAAGACGTGGGTTCAAAACCCCATGCGGCGATCCTGATTTCTTTTTTCCAAGGCTTACTGAAATCACTCCATGCGATGTCAGTATATACTGTACCTTCAAAATTCTCTATCGTTCCTAGTCCCTAATCCTCTTCGCTTCTAAAGATCTCGACGTCAACGAGGCGCAGGGCCCCAGAAAAAAGAAAGTAGTCTTGCTTTCCACAGTTGCTGTATCTTGAGGCATGAAAGAAGTGGGACCGTTACTTAGTCCTCGGTGCTGCGTTTGGCCACCCGTCTTACTGGCTGTTGGCTAAGCGTTTACTGCTGGTACAGTAACACACAACAGAGTCCACGGATCCGTGAACCACCACGCAAGTTCCATGTGTGGTTACTGTTCGTCGCCAATTGTGACACAATGTATGAAAATCTTTTATCAAAAATATTTCAACAAAATTCAAGTGGCACCCGCTGTTTAAATGAATGACGAAGAACACGTTTTTGAACCCGTCTATCTATGCAGTTGTTTTATTTGTTGTTTTTGACGAGGCGATGTTTACACCGCCTGCTCGCTGGTTGTGAATGGTGTTGTATCGGCGATGTCGCGTGTACCTGACCGAGGCCACGCGGAGCGAGTCGCGTCATTAGTCGGCGCTGCCCTAATTAAGCCCTCGACGGCAGCGGCGGCAAAGAAGGGCCATCACCAGACAGCTCGCAACGCGACCCATGTCTGCGCTGCTACAGTCACGACGTCGCCAACAGAGGTGCTCGGTGTTTGATGGATTACTTCCAGTTCCAGCAACCTGACACCTGCGTCATCTCCGGAGCACGTAAGGGTCCCTCTAATCATAGAAACTCACGTGCACGGTGCCCTTCACTGAAGATCCATAAAATTAATGTTGTGCTGGTAGTATTCGACTGAGCATAAAAGCTCTCTGTCTCCCTCGGACGTCCGTGCTTCATCCTCTAGATGTCATGTGCGAATAGTCGCTTACGTAACAAATTACTCTGTTCTTCCACCACTGAGATCGCATTCTCCACTATGAACTACCACTACAAGTAACAAACACCCTACTGCGTCCACCGCAGTCTGACTGGGACATCATATTAGATCCTATCCCAGTTAGCTTGGCAGAGAAAACCTTCTTCCCAGTGTCTAAAATCTTTGCATTCTGTAACAAACAATGACTTGAAGGTGTGTCTGCGAATTGTAGCTTTGATTTCTCGTTGTCGTTGAAACTATTTTTCTTGATAGTTTACAGATATTAGAGTCGTTGAAACTCTGTTGAGGTTCGCTCGGTTTGTCGCTGCCAGCGCGACATCTGCGGCCAAATGCCGGAAATACATTGCAGAGGACCGAGCCTGGACGTAAGCTCGAGCCTGACGTAGGCTCGGTCTGTTATTCGCGTGCTGTGAGGCGACGAAGCGACGCTGGTACTCGACCAGTACAATCAGAACAGGCACGAGTTGCATCGCTAAATAGAAGAATAAAGTAACTGAAAAATTAAAGAGAGGAGAGTAAATGTATTCTTATTATTATTTACCACGCGCTATTGTATCATTTTATAAGATTTTATACCTTTCGGAAAATTCTGATACTTAAAGACCAGGCCCAATTCTATGTTAATGAAAAAGCAAAAATTGGCAGATTGCATCACATTTCAACATTTTTGTGCTGATGTTCCGGCATTTCATTAAAAAGTGGAGCAATTTTTCTCTGAATATATGAAAGATATTTTGGTTACTAACAATCACTTATTATAGTGATATCAGTTATGTTATTAAAGTGAGTTCACTGTTGTTACAAGACATCAAATATATCTGAAACCTCCGTATAAATCATAATACATTATTTGTAGATTCAAGGTATACCTTATATATGTCAGTAACTGTACATAACTTATTTACATTATTGTTTTCGTTACACTGATCTCATAATTTGTAACACTTCCGCTACATATATTTATCAAACACATACACGTTCCACTTCATGTCTACGGCAATTCAATTGATAGAACATACACAAAATTCGTTGTAATGCCTCTGAAGTGCAATCTTGTCCAGATTTCTTATGATGTTCCATCCCTGTTGCGCAGCACGGGCGAGGAAGACACTACGCGCTGTTCCTGCATTGCCGAGGCTTCGTTTGTCCACCGAGCCTTCGTTTTTCCACCGAGCCTTCGTTTGTTCACCGACCCTTCGTTTGTCCGCCGAGCCTTCGTATGTCAACCGAGCCTTCGTATGCCCGCCGAGCCTTCGTTTGTCCACCGAGCCTTCGTTTGTACGCCGAGCGTTGGGAAGATCCAGCGGTCACAGCTCGCCCGGATAGAGGGACCGGTCATAGGAATAACCGAGAGCGTGAGTACACGACAATTTGCACGACACTAATAGGTCTTTTTGTTTGTCAGATCGTGGAGATGAAGCGACAAAGCAACTGTGTTTCTAATACTCAATTACTGGTACGCATCACGGGCGGCTTCAGTCTTACGCGGCAAAGTGTCGGGCAGCTTGCACTGCTTCTCCTTCCATGTCGTCCTCATGAAGTACACCACTCATTTAAAAATAAACTGATTGCTTTTAGCAGTATTTTACATCAATATTTATTTTTTACAATTAAGTAGGTACTAGATGTGCTGATGTGTCTTTAGCACCCCTTGTATCTTTTATCTCGACTCATCAGTGTTGGCATCCGTGCGGCATGCTGTTCCAGCGGTTTCAGTGAGTGTCAGGTGTAACAGAGCTCGTAGCATGGGACTTGGCATTCGCAAACTGAAAAATGAAAAACATTTCGGACAACCGAGCGTGGTGGGTGAGCGTTAACGTTCTGCTCTCGCATTCGGGAGGACCAGGGTTCGAATCCCCATATGGCCATCCAGTTGGGTTTCCATAATTTCCCCAAATAATACCAAGCGAATGCCGGGATGGTTCCTTCAAAAGGCCATGGCCGAATTCTTTCTTGTTCCTAGCTCTTCCTTCCAGTCCTTTTCCACCCCTAATGACCCGGACGGGACACACAGCCACAAAGAAAAAAAATTACATATATCCAGTGTATACAAATACATTGTCCAATTTATATTGAAAACTACCCTACATGCCGTAAGATAAGACGCATTGTCTCTGATTGTTCCTTTGACATTTCCTAAAAAAAAAGAGTTTGGTCATGTATCCCTACTACACAATCTGAAACAGGTGGAATGTTTTGTATCGTTGAAATAATTGTCGTGATATTCTTGAAATTCGAACTACGCCATTCTTGTTATGTAAAAAGTTCTCGGCTTGTAAGATATATCAGCATTTGTCAGATTGTACTGTATGTGCCGAGCGTTGGCAAACCTGCTGTACGAATATGTCTTTGCTCTAACGGACAAGCAGTGAGCAAGCGTGAAAATTAGTTTGTTTTTATTGAGAAATTGCGACTGACAAAAAAATATATTGCGTTTGCAATGTTTTAAGCTGAGAAAATGAAGCTTTAAGACTTTGTAGACTTCGAAGTAAAATCAGATTCCAACCGAAATAGAGGGAAGCCTGTTGTCTTGAATGATGTGAATTGTGTGTTGCGTGTTGCAGGCCGAGTGTATATTCAATTACCTTCCCCGCCGGTGTAAATATAAATTCAACTAAAAAGTTTATTTTAATTTGTATGCATGTGAAATTCCTGTTAGTTTTATCATTCCAAATGCATAAGATTCTTATCATTTTTAGATGTTCCTGCCAACGCCTTTCGGAAACTGCATTTAGGTTCCTGAAGGAGTCTGAATTACAAATCGATGGTTAATTAACGGCCAACTGATATTAATTACTCTTAAGGCATATCACTCTCGGTGTACCGTATCTCCTCAATCGAAAACAAAATTTAAACAGAGGCTACACAATTGATACGCCTTTGAAAATTCTTCGGTGTCTATTTTTTCTTTTCTATTTTTCTGTCGAAGATGTACTGTAATATGGAGATTCAAAACGGTATAATATCGTACAACGTCATGAGTTACGTCAGAGCAAAAACTAACGTCTTAGTTTAGGAGCTATTTAAAAAAAAAAAATGTGAAAATTGTAAGGTATGAATGAAAGAAACACAGTCGCTATTCTGTAGGTGACTGAAGAGTAGGTTTGCGATGTGACCGCTGGTCTCAGGGACATGGCTCAGGTGGCCGCTGTCTTGTTCTCCCGCAGTAGCTGCTCTTTTGTGCACCAAAAACTCGCTTCGTTATAACCGTACGCCGTAATTACTGTGTGTAGCGAGCCTACAATACGACTGAGACCAAAGAGAACGCCACAAAGACTGTCGGCCGTAAAACAGTCTGCGAAGACAAACACGAGATGCCTCTAAAAACAATAATTTAGTGCACTTACTGACGGTAAACAAGCAAAACTGTTTTAGCGCGTTTCCACCAGTCACACATTACCGAGCCTGAGATGCCTGCACTGTGATTATCAAATTAACTTCTTCTCGTTCACTGCGGCCTCGTTACTTGTAGTATTAGCCACAGTTGGGACGACACGTTGATGCAGTTAACTGCGATGACACTAAAGACGCGTTTTTAGTAAAAAATAATGTGTAAAAGAGGTTATACAATTGTTTATGGGTCTTTTTTACACCGTCCATGATGTTTGGTGGGTGAGCGGAATTAGTGGCAACAGGAAAGATCAACTTTAACAGAGGATACTTTAATTTTTTCCACTTGTTCCAAATCGCTGGAGGCCAATGTGGGGGTTAACGATATGCTGTTTGGTGATGGCCCCAGCAATACGCTGTCGACGAATAGAAAAACCCAAGTGAAACAAAAGTACATCGTTAAATAAATGTTACCAGTAGTGAGCTGGGCTCAACTTGGGCTGGTACTCATAAGCACTCTCAATCACTTGTTCCAGTTGTAGCACGAGGTCTGTGCTTACTCATACACTGTTTGTTTAGGCCCCTCATCCGGCCAGGTCAACTGGTTATCTGACAGCACGCAGCACCAAAGAGTTCTTGCAGTCGGCGCTGTCAGTCCCGTGCGCAGTTCTACTTGTTCGCTCATATACATTTACTGCTGTTTGATTAATTTCAGTCTTCTTAACTATACGTATCTGGTAGGGCTATATTCATTAGCACACGTGGCAGAAAGGATTGCAAGTGAATATACCTTTCCATCTGCGACGAGCTCTTTAGAACGCATGCTGTAGTACGGTCTATGGAGTACCTTTGATTTGCCTTCTCGCATCAATTTTGACTTGCATTTTTTTCAGGAGACATTTCCCCAATGCAAGAATGGGCTGAAAATCTCACGGAAAGTGTGAAAAGCATTTTTGCATATACATATTTTTGAAGCAGACATTTCGTTTCTGTCATTCAAATAGATACACTGAAATATCGTACCGTTATAAAATTATTTGTTCTGGACACTTCATCGTCAACGGAAATTCATCAACAGTTGTTAGAACTTACTAAGGAGTCAGTTCCTTCATTTCAACAGTGATAAAATGAGAGGGTGAATTTAAAAAGGGTACGTATATCTCTTGAACACGATCAGCGATTATAGGTGTATGACATTGATGTGGCCGTAGACGTATCTGAACGAAGGGTTAGGCACGTTTAACATAAAGAATGAGATGCCACATTTATTAAATCCTGACAAAACAATATGAAAATGAATTTCTCAGAAATGCTTGGACAGTTTTAAAAAGTAGGCTAGCAATTTCGACGTCGATTTGTTTCTATGAATGAGACATAGGTCTATCACTGCAATCCAGAAACGAAACGAAACAACAAAAAAGGTGAAATCTATTTCATACGACATAATTTATGGAATGCATAAGGATTCCTTGTTATCTAGTATCTTTAAAATCGTTAATTGATAACTGGTGGATACCAAGCAGATATTGTGCATGGAATTGATGAAAACATTTGCTAGAAGAGACATGGATTACTTAAGAAAAAAATCGTCTTTCATCAGGACAATGCACATGACGACAAAGGTGCTTTGCCAATGAAGAAACACACAGATCTGAGCTATTAATTGTCAGAAAATCCACAGCGTTCACAGGATTTGACCCCATGTGACTTGCATCTACTTCTAAAGCTAGCTAGACATTTGACTCAGATGACAGCACTTGTACTAAATGGTGTGCGAATATTTGAGGAGGAATCAGCACCTTGGAATCAGGGATCTGATTGCTAGTGTAAGACAGTGGAAGTGGATAACAGAATATAGTTATTTGACGATAATGACACATTCACAGTTTACAGAGTGTGTGAAAAGGTTTTCAGAAACTGTGAAACACTGTCTGGATGTGGTGAGATACAGCGTCACCGTCGAACTGTTACCATATCAATAAGACTGTTCCGCACTATCATTCATCAAATACGTGTAAAACTAAATTTATTTAGTAAATTTGCACACCTAAACATCAAGTTTGAGCTACATGTTGAAAATACAGTTGTATTTACCGGAAAACTGTTAAACAGACTTGCATATTAAGATTTTATTGGACTTCTTTTGTATCATGTGATGTTTTAACAGAACAGTAAGGTGGAATATTGCCCTCTCGCTAATTCAATAACGTTTGTCTGTTCATCACAGGGTAACATCAATCACATTGATGAAAGGATTTCTTTCAACATCACATCACATAAATCACATATCTGTCACAACAGTTATTGTTGTTCAAGGAGTGTCAGTTTTATCAAACGCATTTCAGTTATGGGTCAGAAGTGATGAAAATGCTTCAGCATTTACTATTCTTTTTTTGGGGTTAGGGGCATGTTACAAGAAACACATTCATACAATGGCTTTCTGTAAATAGTGAAAACAGGTTCAGCGCAGGCAAAAACTAAAATAATCGAAATTTCTCGCTCTTACTTTGTTCCTTATCTCTCCTGCAGGAGTAATATTTAACAACCGGCACTAGAACAGTTCCATATTTTTTTTTTTTAAAAAATCGATTCGTATGATTGTGCAACTGGTTTCTTTTGACAAATATTTATTAGATGAGAAGAGGGTTACCGTTTATGACAAGATCACTATGGACTGAAATAGCCTCACTTAATGACGAGTGAAGAAAATAATCGAAACACGGCAACATTTTTAAATAAAAAATTGATGTGACCTGATTTAAGATGCTAAACCAAGTGGGTCGTCTGATTATGCGATAAAACGCATAGTACGCTACACTAAACTCAATAACAGCTGAATCACAATCCACACCTCACGCTATGATCTGATACGCACGAAGTCAGATTTCGAATGTGTCACTACAACACGTATTAATCTGGTGCGAGTACAGCCACATTAGTCAGCTGTCGAAGCAGCTTCTTCATTAATACAGGATCTCTTTAGGCGTGACAATGTAATTTTACACTTCTACTTTCTGTCGTCCAAACAGCAACTGATATTCACCTCCAGATCTTTGCAGTTATCGTTATCTGTATATATCATTGCATATGCCGTTAACGATTCAACATCTTCGTCGAAATAGATTTCTACTGGTATTTCACCAAAGTTGGAAAAAAATGTATTATATATTCGTCTATTACAGATTGACCAATGTTGACACAAGGTACTGTGCCGTAAAGATCGCTGGTTGAGGCGCCACACGTAAACATTTTAATTCCCAACACTGGTAAGAAGTGACAGAACTTTCGAGATAGACATAGCGGGCATCATATTTTCCGCAGAAGAAGTCGCAAGTGTCAGGAAGACTTATTTGCAACCGCCGCGGCCTCAAACAAAGTATACGTCCTTCTGATTTTTGTAACGACCTTAACTCTAGCATTTCATCTTATAACATCTGGGTATAAACACGTTGTTCCATTATGACGTCATTACATATTTCTAATATTCATTTATAAATATGTCTTGCATGGCAAAGATATCAGCAAAAACCATGGTGCGAGCAACAGTATGAAATCTAAGATTGAACGTGATTTAGAGTTACCCGTATCAGATACCCTTCTCTGATGCAACGGACATTAAAATTATCGCCATTAGATGAACGGACTATAAGTAAATTTAAAAACACCGACGGATTTACTAAACTTAAAAGTATGCATCATTAAATTTCCACTTTTACCACAGTTCTATCAGCTGGACAGCCTAAGAGATTGGTACTACGTGTGAAATTTCGTTAAACAACCGCATATTTGCGGGAATTGTATCTATGTATCAAATAATTGTTAGTGGACACTATTATCTTTTCTACGGCTGAGATCAAATTCACCGGTGTTACTGTTCTCCAAATAGTAAATATATGTCTTTAAAAAAATAAATTTAGTGTTAACATACTAGTAAATGTATGAGATTAAAAAATTACATCAGGAGGTATCTTAAAATGGAAGCAGACAGGCACACAATCTTTCGAGGTTGCTTGTCAGATTGCACACAGATTTACTATGATTTGATCAAACCTAAGGAGTGGCAGTGGATATAAGGAAAATGGTTTCTGATTGCCAGAAACATTCAACAACTGGTGTAGTAGAGGAATGGAAGCAGCATTGCTGGTAACGGAGTGAGGAGCTGGGCTGGAGCGGGCAGGTAGGCGCAGGTGGCGCGGCGGCACCTGTCGAATTTTCCCGCCACAAAACCGGGTCCGCGCGTCCGAGGCCGCAGATGAATGAAGCACCTGCCACGCTGCGCCCGCATCGACGCCGCCATGTCAGCGTGGCGTGTGCCGTGCTGCGCTCAGCCACTCACCTGTGTGCTGCGGTGCGAGCCGCGTGCTGCTGACAGCTTCCTCCGCTCCGCACAGCTCGGCAGACGCGAGCCGTCTGAGAGGTCGGCCGGCCGCACGCCAGACACCGGAGCAGCGCGGGGCAGCGCGCTTGGGACGCCCGCCGCCAGGATGCGCTGCTGCTGCGGCTGTATGAACGGACCAGCGAATATACCGCCAACACGAACTCTTGTATAAATCATATAAACCACCTCGGCCTACATCTGACTCTTAGGCTCTTCTTCTGGTCCCTACCAGCTCCAGATGTGTCGGTAACCATCTTGGCTGTCTCGTCTCTGTTCGTTGACACTCGGAATAGCTCTGTATTTGTCTTGCAGGTCCAGGTTCTTCTATTTTTTAACCAAGAAGTTCTTCTTCTACCAGCACTTCTTTACCTGGTATTTTCGCCTGTAAATAGTGTTGGTAACGGGTGTTATTTCTCATGCACTGTAGCTTCCGTGTTTCCACGGTGATCAGTATTTCCACATCTTTCTTCATTTTTCTGAGTACTTCAGCATTTGTTGCGTGGTCTGTCCATGGCATCCTCAACATTCTTTGACAGAGCCACATTTCAAAAGCTTCCAACTGTTTACTGATTGTTTCTGTTAACGAACACATTTCTGCTCCATAAGGACAGAAAACACACTGTAACACAGAAGACTCATCTATATGGCCATGAAAAATTATTATTAGTAAAAAGATTATTCATTTTATTGAAATCAACAAACACGTGACTTAAATTTATCGGATGACTACTGTAGTGTCAAGTTAGGAATATTTTGATAGACATTCAGTGGTCATGTGGTTGATTATACCTGTAGTATGACATTAGGAATTGTTGTTTTCCCCAATGATCATATATATATATATCAAAAGACCAAACGAAATAACTATACAGATAGATTGACAGACATGATCAGAAGACGTAGATTACAATTCTATGGACATTTACAGTGAATGAACAGCACTTGATTCACAAAGAGGATCTTTGATGTGGTAAATGGTTCGCTCAGGAAAACCAATTGGTTCCAGGAAATAGAATAGGACTTGAATCATGCAGGGATCAGCAAGGAAATGACATGGGAAAGGGGACAATTCAAGAACTAAATTATGAACACAAAATTTAAAATACAGAAGAAAATAGGAACAAAATGGACTGAACAAAGGAAACAGGAACACAGTGAGGGTATGAAGAGGTTTGGGGAAGAGAAGATTAAAAAGACAAATACAAACAAAAATTGAATAATCATGAATAATTTGAGTTTAAACACTGTCCTCTAGGGCAATAATGATTAATAATAATAATATTCATTACAAGTCCTGCTTCTGATACCCTATCAATAAGACATTGAACACTTTCCTGACTGTCGGTAAAAACGACTGTGTCGTCCGCATAGTGATTGTTGTTATCATCCAGTTTCCATTCAACAGCACTCCACATCACCCAATGCCTCCCTAAAGATATATTCTGAACAGATGTTAAATAATAAAGGGAACAATATACAGCCTTGTCTTACACCGCGAAGAATTTTAACTTGTTCCGCATTTTTCTCCTTTCAGTCACACATAAGCAGGTTAACAATAATTCTCAGGTCATTCAAGCCAGTGCTTTACCTAGTCAAAGGCCTTCTGATAGTCTATAAACCAGGCATCACAATTTATGTGTATGCAGCACTGAAATAGTACTTGGATCCTGAACAGAACTTCACGCGTCCCAGCTGAATTTCTGAATTCTAAGGTATTTCCTAAGAGAAGGCAGGTCAGGGCAGAATGCATGGCATGTCAATACATTAATCTCCAAATCTGTTTGACAGCCCAATATTAATGGAAAGTGGATAGTTAATTATCAGCAACGCGTGATTTACTTCCATAATACATGCAAAAAGAAATGATAAATAATTCTATGGATATCGTATCGTACAGCAGAGCTCTGTCTGAAATCAGTGAAGGGACATGTGTTTACAAAGCCCTAAAATGTACGCACTGAAATGTAGCCAGCGAGCAGAGAAGAGAAGCCGACAGTGCCGAGAGTGAAATCTAGCCACCTACAGAGTGAAAAGAGACGAACACTGTAAAGGCTCGTGTGGTCGTAAAGACCAGGTGACAGGGTTTTTACTGTCCCTGTCGTAGCACGGTATAGGGGACGTACAGTGGAATCCGTACCACGGACACGCACTTCTGGCGCACTTCACACAACAAGCTGTGCCAGAGGAGAAGGCCGGGTTAAGTGTCTTTGAGAATCTCAACCAAGACTGGTATTTAGATGTTGAGTGAAACGCCTCGACCACTGAGCCACCAGACCGCTGGCGAACACTGTAATACGATCAACAGCGCAGTTTCCGCTGACTCCAGAGATTGTGTGTGCACTCAGTTTGCGAGGAACTACGCGACTACAGCGACTTTTTTCACCCCTGGGCCTCCAGTCTGATTAACTCGGATGCAGCGTTATGCGACATACTGCGTGTTTCACTTACACTGAACGTACAACACGATGATCTGAAAAGTTACCATCTCTACAATATGTAAAGAGTCTGTTGGAAAACTATAAAACTTAGGCTTCCAGGACACATTAAACCAATGCAACACAGAATTACCGGGATTTCATGTACCGTTGAGACCAGCGATTTTCAAATCATTATTGCAGATGAACACTTACTGTACGTTAGAATGGAACCTGCAAACTATTCGCATATTCTATTGAATTTATTATTAGTGACTATTGACTGCAGTTATATATTGAGCGTATATTGCCCCCTTTTTTTCTTATGGCTTTACACCTCGTCGACGTCGAGGGCATCATAAGCAGTAATTGTCGGGCCTGGCATTCAACAAGACGCGGGTTCAAGTCCCCGCGCTTCCAACGTCGTCTTGGTTTGCGACATCACTCGAGATCAACTCCGTGATGGTACCTTCAACAGGCCATGGTCAAACCCCTTCCCATTACTTGCCCTACATCCCTTTCCGGCTCTAACGTCGACGAGACGTAAAATCTGACGCGAAATAAAACAAAAATACGACTTCCAGCAGTTAATTGTGTTCAAATGGAATCGTCTTCTGGGTCTGATATAATAATCTACTCTACGACAGTACCTTATAGACTCGTAAATATCGAGTATTTTATGGCTATGGTACTTACTGTTTACAATATTTCAACTCATAATACTAGATGAAAATTAGGTAAGCGTGCGGTACCTCATGATGGCAAAGCCTTAGCTGGCAATCTCCTAGTGACCGATCTATGATAAGCGGTTTGGTTGTATCACCTTGACTCAAAAAGCTGTCCATTCGAACAGATCATTTCGGGACTAGGAGTAAAACCAGTGCTTCTTCCATCAGCACGACAAGCGATATTTCCACTGTCGACTGAACTGTTGCCTATTGCTAATATTCTCAATTTTATATTAAGTTCAGTTCTGTAAAACTCGGATATAAAAACTTACTTTCTAAACTAGCGATTCCAGTAGTTTTTCAGTATGCTTTTTTGCGTGGTCTGCTATATGTGAAGCACTTACTGAGAGGTTTCAGAACCGTAATATTCACAGAGATTCTTCAAACGCGACATTCAGTCACAGAGTGAAAAGAGAGAAAAGGGGAGGGCAGCATTGCAGCTGTTCTGTTAATCTGGCCTGCTAATCCTTTTCAAGATAATATTGTAAGATCAAAGGTAGATAATCCCTTGACATACTTTAATGAAAATAACTTAATACCTGCAGCAAAAATAGTAAACCATGTATCACTGTTTACAAACTTTTTTTAAAAAAATCGTATTTGGTTGTTTGCGTTTATTAGTATATTTTTCATGCAATTTATCATTATGAAGTTTATTCGAATAAGATAAGTTAGGTATGTCGCATTGCAGTCGCATAAATGGGATGAAATCAAACCGGTTGCCCACTATCTCTTCCATCACCAGTCAGTTGAAATACGGTTTATAGAGTGTTGAACGAGTAAGCATTCCTCAGCACATCCCCGTTGCGTGATGCAGAGTGGCACTGCATAAGTGTAGCACCGGTTGGCTAAGATTCAGGGGCGAAGACTCTCAGGTTGACGTTCACACCACTCAACTTCCCTTTTAGACTACTTATTCCAATGGTTCTTACGTTTTGCCAGGTGTCCTCTCTATATTGTATGAGATGCATGGATATGCGTAGTTATTGAGAAAGAACTACAATAAACTTATTTAAAAGCCATGTTTATATTTGAATAGTGTTATCGTTCCAAATAATCAAGATGCATAAAGGTATTCTTTAATAAGGATTGTCGTAATGAATATGGTTTAACGCAAAGTTTAATGGTAAAAGATGACTTATTACAAATTCATCTTTAAACAATGAATTTTTGTGTTACGTTGCCTATGGCTTGGAAACTACCAATTACTGATCATTGCTTCGAAAATGTGTAAATAATGAAAAATGATTATCATAAGGCTGATGTAAACAGCAATATTTTCGGTTATTCGTTTAGTGTTTAATACTTCACATCGTAGTCAATGTAATTAATGAAGTTCAGAGCAAGCAAACAGTGTTTACGATATCGGAGTATTCTGGATTCACAAGAGAGCTACCAGTTCAGAAACAGTCTCCATTTTCCAATTGGCTTAAGACACGGTAATAGCCTGCACACAGTTCAAAATCAAGACGCCTCCTACAACTAACGTAAGCTCTGAAATCAGTACCACGCTGATTTAAACACTTGTTAATTCCTACGACCGTCGTCTGGTAAGCATGTGGGCCTTGAGTTCTGCATAATCGGTGTTCCAATAAATTCGGGATTTATAAATTTTTGCAGATTTTCAGTTTCTCATTACTGTGCATTCTCGGGGTTCCATTTTCAAACTATTTGATGCTCAAAGACACTATTATAATTTTAACAATAAAATTCAGCATATCTTTCAGACGATAAATTTCAAAGACTAAACCGTGACTCAAAACTACATTCAAAAATCTACTAGAATTGTTAAAATCGATTTGAGGAATTGAGAAAAAAGATTCACTCATACAGACTGATAGGATGATGGAAGAGTACGCCGTTCAAAGTTTGTCTTATCACAGCATCATTCGGCAGGAACATTGCAAAAAAACCGCCGGGGAAGCCTCTGTTCACTCGTGGTGCATATTTCCCAGAAACACTGAGAACATTATAGAATAATCATATATCATTATTTCTAAAAGGCGCCATCTTTCTCCCTTCATACTTAACCAAAATCAAGAAATGAGGTATCATTTTAAAGATTACGTTCTCCGCTTTGGTGACACCATTAATTAGGAAAGAAATTTTCGAAATTCAACCAGTAAGGGCAAAATTAAAAATAAATCAAGGCCAAGGGTACGCGATAGTTCAGAATCAAGCTTCTAGGTTTCGTTGGTTTCGATAGCCATTAGTGCTAGATAGCAGTATCACACTCGTAAATATTCGCACTGGCCATGATCTCATTACCGCTAAAGTAAATATCTTGTAATGTAAATTACATTTTGTTTTGTAAATTAATACGAGTTTGTGTCATACATATGTTTAACGTGTACAAAAGTGTTTTCTAATTATTGCCATTTTGCTACGTACCTATTTCAGTAAACAAATAAATAACTACTACAGGTGAGCCGGTGCTTCTTTCATCCTACTCGCTACTCATCGTAAGATATTAGCGACATTTTTGGACCGGCCATCTAGTTAAATACCTAAGGATGAGTTCAAATTTACAATTGTTTATTTTTCATGGTTGCTATACATTATCTCTGGTACTACAATCAATAAAAGGCTTAATTCACAATAAATCGTAAAGGAGGGAAGACGAAGTACGTTGTGCAAGAGGCTGATTCGACTTGCGTTTAAACTGCGGACCCACCTGAACGATGCGACGATTCGTTAATGTACACAAGCCTCACCATTTCCTGCTCTAACGCTCTCCAAGTGAACGAACCCGATACTATCCTTTTTTTTTTTTTTTTTTTGCTTATGGCTTTACGTAATTAAAGGCGGGAAAGTACTGGGGCAATACACAGGAAGGAATTAGGCCATGGCCTTTTTGAAGCAACCATCCCGGCCGGCATTCGTCTCGAGTGATTTGGGGAAAACTATGGAAAATCCAAGTTTGTAGGGCAGACAGGAATTCGAACCACCGTCATATCGAATGCGAGGCCAGAACGTTAACCGCTCACCCGCAACGACACTATCATATCACACAACATTCCATCGCTGTAAGAGAGTTACAATATTCAGCAATTAAAGTTATGACCGATGAACGGACCAATGAAAATATCGAGAGGACACTAACGTAAACAAAGAGTGCATTCCACATAGTAAATTGAAATACCAAGCTGAAGATCTTTCCATAACATTATGAATGAAACGTAGTATCGTTATGAAAATGAAATTTGACCATTGAGGAGGTTAAACAATAGTAGAAGCATCAGAATTTTTGTGCTTTTCAAAGCGAACAGTATTGGAGAAAGGGATGGATAAAATCATAATTATCTTATGGAAGTGTTGTACATAAAAAAGAGGTACAGGCAGCAGTGACCTTAGGAGGTACATGGCCGCAGTGGAGGTAACTACTGGACTGTAAAAACAATATTTTAAGAAGATAAATCGAGGCGCAGGTGTTATAGATTTCTGTAGATGTTACTAAGGAGTAAAAACTGATGGAGGATAAACTGGTAAAAAAAACAAAAAAAATATTTCATCTTTCAAACGATAAGCAGTGAATTGATAACTGGTGCCGTACGAGGTAGCGAGCACACATTATATACGAGCTTTACGCAGAATACACTAACACAAGCTTTGCAATATATATTTCCATAAATTTTTCATTAAAATTCTCATCCCACATCAAATTAATGGATTGACGCATCCACTGATGGAGATAATTATTCGTAGGCTGCCCAGCGTTGTGTTATTACTTGATGTGATCAGTTTGTATATTTAACCACGTAGCTGTACCGCCAATATTCGCTACTCGTTTATAGTCTGACAACATAATTACATCGTTTGTAGTTTCATCCGTAAAGTGATTCAATAATGGACTCGTTGTGAGCTTTCCCCTGGCTATGGAAGCTGCCAGTGTCAACATACAAAAAGGCCACAGGCAACTGATATGGCACGAGCGCATATTGCGATTTATTTGCTGGGCCGTAGACTAGGCAAGACAACTTGCTATCACGCATTATTCTGGATCCAGATAGGTAAATGTAAACAATGTCATTAATTACTGAGTGACATGAGACAATCTTAATTACAGTTTTCCGTTGTCACCTCCTCCTTCTTCTCCGCCACCTTTTCCCAATACAAGAGGTCGGCTGCCTTTGGTGAGTTTTATTCATCACTAGTGTAAGCCCGCGACCGTTTTTTGCGTATCGTCACGGGTCTAGAATAGTTACAGACTATATGGTCATAGTTTATGATGGATTGACCTCATCTGACCAAATACGAACTTGATCTGTGTTTCTCCCTTAGGGCGATTAAAAACTCTTGTCCTTGAAGAACTCAGAAGTACTAATAAACGCATTAATCACGGAGATGGACGATCGCGCTATCGTACGAATTGTTTCAATGGTCGTAGACTCGAACTTGCTGAAATACGAACTTGTATTTGACCCTGAAAGTTCACTCTGGAATATTTGAAGAATTTTTTTTTGCTTCGAAAGCATCACGTTGTTTTTTTTATTGAGGCTGGGTACACATTCATAATGTAATCATTGGTCATAGTGTCTGTAACGGCCAGAGAACTTATTATAGATTCCAGATTATAAAAAAGTTGAACAACTCGGAGAAAATGAATCGCCAGAATACTCGATTCGGTAACATATATGGTCTGATTTCCACTTTAAATAACCTAATAACTCATGTACAACGAACATGAACAAAGACTATTAACCAAAGTGGTCAGTAAAATACGTAAAAAGGTAAATAAACAGTAATGTATTAACTTCGGTAAAGCAGCAACATTAGAGAAAGTTTTAGTTAAATTAAAATTTAGAGTAGGCCGGAATGACAATTGGAATCCGTAGTTACAGCAGGAACCATGATTAATTTAAGCCTTTAAAAGTTTTTTCATATTGCTTTCATTAGCGACATATTACTAAAACGCAGCTTCATGTTTTTTGGCCGTAAAGCTTATCAATTTTTTTAACTGTGAAATGCTAAGAAAAGCAAACTTAATTATTGCATTATTACAGTTAATTTAGCAGTAGTTGCTTAGCTATTAAATAGTGGACATAACCTCGAATTTCTTCTATGACTTATATTTTTTTTTTTTACTTAGCGCTTTACGCCCCGTCGACGGCTCAGGTGATTAGAGGCGGGATGGGACTGGAGACAAGGAACGGGAAGGAATTCGGCCATTGCCTTTTTGAAGGAAGCATCAAGGCATTCACCTGGAGTGATTTGGAGAAACCATGGAAAACCCAAATCTGGATGCCCGGATGGGAATTCGAACCGGCGTCCTCCCGAATGCGAACGTTAACCGTTAACCGTTCACCCACCACGCTGTCCTATGATATCTCTGGTCGTTGTTAATTTGAGAGTGACGCCACCGCTCTCCAGCCAATAGCTATCGGGTGAGTGAGCTTAGGAAATTATGTAGTAGGTTCGTTTGGTCAAATTTAGAGCTTTAGTTTTAAGGAAGCATACTGAAATACATAACTATGTTCCGTGCGTGATAACTGTATTTTTTGTTTGTGAAATGTGTAGTGTATGAGGCGAGATGGTTGTATAAAACCGCATAAAATCGCAATGAGGGCGGCGGATACGCGGAACCCTGAGCACGAGCCCCGCCCCGTTGAACCACCCTGATTCAGCGCACTGAACGACACTGGCGGCCGATAGTGTTCTGTTGTATTTGTGCAAAATATCGGCCATTCGTTTCAACGGTCATTGTGTTTAGAGCTCTTCTTCTTGCCTCTATCTAAGTGTAATAAATTTTTTCACTTCATAATAATGAACCCAATTAGTGGAAATAATTAGAAAGCGCTGTTGTTGTCATTTCCCGAACGGTACGCCCGCAAGTGTGGCCAAGATACTTGAATCAGTACAAGGGGCCAACGTTCACAGCTCGGATGTGGTGTACCAACAATCTCGGGCACCGTTTTTGATGCTTTTTCGTAATCATCTAGGCGGCCGTCCTAAATTTGAGCCTCGAGAATTACGGAACTCACATAAGCGAATTGAAATTTATCATACGGAACTTGGTTCATAAATTCTACCATCAGCTTATGAAAAACAGAGTTAAAGATAAGAGAAATCTGTCTCTAAACGGTCGGACCTCCTGGAATCTCCTTGTCAAGTGGAAAAAAAAATTCTGATTACTTTTTTCTTGTATCTCAGTTTTAAATTATCAATTTAGCTCTCTCTTTTTATCTGTTCCCTTTTTCATTAACATAAACTTTACTTCGCAATAACGTATACTATTACAACAAATAGTACAACCGTACTAAGTTTAATAACGATAGCAGGAATAATAAATACTTGCAGTGTTCCATCACCTTCTGTGCCAGCTAATGCCTATCATATAATGGCAGGTTATGTTTTTAAGTTACTGATACACTTCGTATACATATAATTTATTGAACACTACTGTCTCCAGACAATAAAGGGCCTACCGATCGCTTTATTGCGACACTGAAGTAAGGAAATACCTCTGTGCATTAGACAGTATAACATCATGTACTGTACCTTAAAACCACCGGTGAACCGGATTGCCATTACTCGTTAGTGGCATGTTTAAGTCTCAAATGGTGTTATCAACTCGATGTATAACTAACCAGCCAACATCGAAGACGTTGTATCGCCAGTATAAGAGAATCCGTTGCTTCTTTGAGCGAACTGATAAATTCTATTGGACAATTTTCCTACGGTCATGAGCCCTTGCACACCTTTGATGGAGTCCTCTACCTCATTATCTCCTCACAATTATTACAACCTAAATCCTGCATCCCATACCCAAATCTTCGTCTTCCTCCACAATTTTTCCCTATATTAACAAATTAACACATCCAGCAAGCCTTAAACAGTGGCTTTCTAATAATTATATCTTCTTTCTGTAAAATTATTTCCCAAACATCCTTCTTCACCAATTATTTTCAGAACAAATCCACTTAATTTTCATCGTCTATATCTTCAAATTTAGTTTCTTGTTATATTATTAATATCTACCTGCTTCACATGAATCTTTAAAAATTAATATTTTTCTTGTGTGATTCAGGAAATTCTAACAGTAGTCCTATGCTTCATCATCTCTCATTTGTTTCTCCGTGAGTGAAACTCACTACAGTAAATATTATCTCATAGCCTAGCGTTTCAGGGGAACAAATATTATTACCTGGATGCTTCCTTGCACGCTGAGCTTTCATAAATACTGGGAGCTCCACTTAAACTGCTTCTCTTCTAGAACAGAATCTGATACAATAGAAAGATGCTCAGATACTTCGTTAATAGACTTAGGAATCTGTTTCTGATCGAAGAAGTTATGTCAGAGATACGTGTGTATTCACCAGTCTCTCTCTCTTTTTCTTGGCTTCACGCTTCGTCGACGTCGCGGTATTAGACTCGAATAAAGACTGAGGTCAAAAAATGGAAATGAATTTGGCCATGGCCTTTTGAAAGAACCATCCGCGCATCCGCCTGGAGTGATTAGGGAAAACCACGGAAAACCCAAATCTTGATGACGAGACGGGCATTCGAACTCACGCCCTCACTAATGTGACGACAGAGAGTTACCGCTCACCCGCCACACTGTGTTTCTCCAGTCTCATCTAGCGACCAATCACATCGCTATTGGTAACAATTCAGCTGTACACAATTTCTTGGTATTCTCAGACATATTCTAGCGTACAGGCTGTAGCCGATTTCGTTGCCGTTCCAAACGACGTGTAACTCAGCATGCCGATTAAGACGTTTACGACGATGTCTCTATTGAAATTTGTGAAAAAAAGCAATAAAGAACTATAAAATTTTTTTGTTTTGCTTTACAACTCGACGACATCAAGGTAGTTAAAGTCGGGAAGGTATATAAAGCAAGGAACAGGAAGGAATTAAGCCAATTAAGCCATGGACTTTGGAAAAACCCATCCCGGCATTTACCTGGAGTTATTTCAGGAATCCACGGAAAACCGAAATGTGTATGGCCGGATACAGATTAGACCCTACGTAGCTATAAACGGTAATAGAGCAGAGATGTAACCAAATATGGTGCATCCATGAAAGAGCTGCTTGATACTAAGTTATTGTAGTGTGTCATTCTCAAGCGCGAATAGATACAACGGGCACATACACACGAAAAATCACCGAATAGCCATATCCCGATTGGAAGATTTGTTAAACATTCTGGATGCTCGGAAGGCGTCATCCTGGGCCAACCGCGTCTTTCCGTTTCGAGACATAAGTTATATGAGTTCCACTTGTCTTGGCCACTGATTGGAGTTATTATTATTGCAGTTTACGAAGTTTGTGCCCAATAAAATGGTGAAATGTTAGGTGAGACATGTGATCATCGCAGACTGAAGAGTT